>JAJJMB010009041.1:162171-361301 GCA_023531105.1 Papaver atlanticum | reverse complement strand
GATATCTAAATCCGTGAAAGTTGCTTGTGATCTTAATGAAACTTATTTAATGGGTGAGGAAACTATAAACATTAAAGATCCAAATGAAGATCAAGACATGGAAAGTAAAGATGAACCCATACAAGTCAATGAACCTTCTCTAACAGTGGAGAAAACTGAAATTTTGGAAGCTTCAAATCTTGATGATGAGAAGAGCAAGCTCATGTGTGATATTGAGCTTTGCAATGTCAAGGTAACTGAAGTTGAAGTGGAGAACAGTTCTAATGGTAATGATGACATTTCAGGTGCTGCTGAGAAGTTATCCTTCTCTCCATCAGTCACTGGTTTAACTGCCAACCAGATTCCAGTGTATGTTGCAGCTCCTACCAGAACAACTACATCGGATGATAAGGTTCAAGGGACAACCCCCTTAATCTCATATACTACATCGATCATGGGTGGGGTCTACAGGGATAAAATTGGTTGTTCTCTTAATGGATGCAGTTCTGAAGTCTCTTATGCTCCTAGGGTATCTGCTAAAAAATCCTTGAACATAGCTCGTACTCTTGTTGGATGCACATCTGACATCTCTTCTGCTCCAATGATATCTAAATCCGTGAAAGTTGCTTGTGATCTTAATGAAACTTATTCAATGGGTGAGGAAACTATAAACATTAAAGACTCAAATGAAGATGAAGACATGGAAAGTAAACATCAACCCATACGAGTCAATGAACCTTCTCTAACAGTGGAGAAAGCTGAAATTTTCCAAGCTTCAAATCATGATGATAAGAAGAGCAAGCTCATGTGTGATATTGAGCTCTGCAATGTCAAGGTCACTGAAGTTGAAGCGGAGAACAGTTCTAATGGTAATGATGACATTTCAGATGCTGCTGAGAAGTTATCCTTCTCTCCATCAGCCACTGGTTTAACTGCCGACCAGATTCCAGTGTATGTCGCACCTCCTACCAGAACAACTACATCGGATGATAAGGTTCAAGGGACGACCCCCTTAATCTCATATACTAAGAAGAAAGCAGTTACAATTCCTATCGTATCTGCTGGGAAATCCATGAACATTGCTCGTGCTTTTGTTGGATGTGGATGTACTTCTGAATTGTCCTCTGCTCCTACAATATCTGCCGAGAAATCCATGAACAATGCTCTAGTTCGTTGTAAAACTTCTCTAATGTGGGAGGAAACTGAAAACATTAAGGACCCAAATGACCAAAACATGGAAATTATAGATCAACCCATAGAAATCAATGAAGTTGTTGGATTTAGAAGCGCTCATAATTTAGAAGTGAAGTTCATCGTTGGGGATGAACTTAGTAATCTCAAGGGCACCGAAGTTGAAACGAAATATGTTGATGAATCTTTTCTAATGGTGAAGAAAGCTGAAAATTTGGAAGACTCAAATGTTGATGATGGGAAGATTAAGCTCACATGTGAGGTTGGGTTCTGTGATGTCAAGGTCACTGAAGTTGAAGAGGATAGTGAGGAGGATGGTTCTAATGTTACTAATGACATTTCAGATGTTCTTGAGAAGTTCTCCCTCTCTCCGTCAGCCACTGCTCCAGTTGTGAACCCGATTCCAGTGCATGTCGCAAGTCCTACTAGAGCAACTGCGTCCGATAATCAGGTTCAGGAAACAACTTCCTTAATCTCATTTATTACGAAGAAAGCAGTTACAACTCCAAAAGGTTCCATCGAGGTTTTGGATGACATGAGGGGGGTCAATGAAATAGGCGAATGCAGTGCAAGTACTTCTAAGGTGGTAACTGAGTTAGAAGCTGAACTAAAGCATAGCAAAGGTGAAAACAGTTCTCAAGGAAAACTGAATTCCACAAGTATAAGACAGTTGAAAAAGATGATTAAACTTACTCACTCAAAAAATGAAAACGCCATTGTCGATCAAAACAAGGAAATAAGACCTGAAGAGCATGAGAACAAAGGTCAAAACACTTTCCAGAGGAAACTGAAAGCTACGAGTTTAAGACAGTTGAAAAAGACAGTTAAACAACTTATTCAGTCAGACAGCGAAAACATCAATGCCAAATTAAACAAGAAAGTTGTACCTGAAGACCACGAGAACAAAGATCAAAACACTTCCCAAAGGGAACTGAAAGCTACAAGTGCAAGACAGTTGAAAAAGATGATTAAACAACGTACTCAGACAACAAAAACACCATTGCCAAGGTAAACAAGGAAGCTTAGCTCTTTTTTAGTGTTCTTAAAGCTAAAAGTGATACTTTTGTAGTCATTCTAGTATAAGTTTTTACCAATCTTGCAATTTGCCTGGTGCACCGCCCTTTAGATTATCTGCCCAAGATAGTTTGAGTTTCTGTCATGTGAATATGATGTTCAGGACCTTTATACTATACTCATTTGTTTTACTTTTGTTCCCATGGTTCTGGAAAAGTAGTGTTCTTTTCAATTAGATAATTGTGTTTGTAAAAATTCAGAGACACTTTAATTTATAAGATGTTTTGCTAAGTCTAAGTTGTTTAACATAGAAAAGTAACACTTAAAAGATACTATTGCTTAACATAAAAAACTTAGGATTTCTAGCTAAGTCTGAGGTATAACACTTACACAATTTGTATTTCTTTAATAAAAAGACTTGTATAAGTTCAATAATATACTTAATAGGAATTGAATGAAAACTATTGGGGAATTTGATTCATTTCCGGAGTATAGTTTTCTCCCAAAATTTTGAATTTTTGTTGAAGTCATTTTATAAGTTTCTCTGCTCAATTAATCCCATATACCGTTTTGGTCACCAATAAGATGTAATATCTAGTACCTTACTTACAGTAGACATGTCTGTATGGAAAATGGTGAGGCTGTTGTTATTCTAGATATTGTTTGATCTTTGGAAATTTCAGGACATATAGTCGCAAATAGTGGAAAATCAAGGAATGGTTGTTACAAATATAATTGAATTTGAAGTCTTCACCTATAAATATTACTGTACAGTTGCCTACTGTTTTTGCTAAGGTTTTTAGGGTTTGGATGGTGTTAACTGATTTCTTAGGTTTTTGCTAAGATTCTGTACATTGTAGTTAAGCAATGTACCCTAAAGACTATAGATGTCATGAAGTTTTTCTCTTAGAAGACATCGGCTACTTAGTCTCTTAGAATCTAAAGATGGTCTCACTTTTGCTTTTGGATTACTGGCCAGGTTGGGTGTAGATGTGGCTATGTGGTTAAGTATACTGGAGACTTAAGGTGTGACTTACATTATTGAATATGATTTTTTGAAGATAGAATTTTCATTTTGAAGTCATCTATTATAAATTTCATCAATCCCTGACAATAGATATGCTACCGATAAGTTGTACTGCTTGGAAACTGACTCGAGAAATTTCATTATAGAAAGTGTATCTTGGATGCTTGTAGTTAAACAGCATAAACTGAAAGCATAAGAGGCTGTGAACTAGTCCTCTTAGAATGATTTAACTTGTGGCATTAATCTATATATTTAGTTATTACCTTTTGGACAACTTGACAGTTGCATTTGGTCATTATTACTCATGTTGTTCTATTTTGAATTTTTCTCTCGATGGCCTGTATGTAAATCTTCCTATTGTGACACCTATAAACTGCAGCTACTTTGTACTTGGACGCTTATTGAGCTGTTAGAAATTAGAATGACATATTAGACGTTTACTTCAGTCACTGGTGATTTTGCTTTCACTTTTGGACATTATTCATTTTGATTCTACTTAATTCTGTGTAGCTTCATAGGTACTTCATTGTCCTCAATGTTTGTAGAATTAGAAATTTCAAAGTCCCATCTCGAACTTCTGTTAACCAGAATCTCATTGTGTTTTCTGTTCTACAGTCTAATCTTGGCAGAATAACTTGCAAGGGCCAGTGTTTTCGAAGTTGCTAGAAGGCTGCGTGTGAGGTTTGGTGGTACCAAAGGTGTAGTTTTCTCCAAACAATTCTCTCTCTTTCCGGTAACTTTGTAAATGATACATTATACAAACACATACTTATAATATCACATGAGTTTTAAAGCTGTGTAATAGCATTCTTTGTAAGCTTTGCTCTAGAAGTTTCAGTGTTTTTTGATCTATTATGTTGAAATTGTGCCACGATATCACCATCATAAGCATCACGTTGCAGAGGCAAAAGTCCCTAGTGCAGTCGTGAGAAACTACAGGATATCCATGGGAAGCTGCCTCGCTACTGCAGAATACAAGTCTCTAACCCAGAATATCAACCAGGAGAAGAAGGATGAAGGATCATTCTGAAAAACTCTTGATGAATAAGTGCAGTTGTTTTTCTTCTGTTTTTTTTGCTGGGTACCCCTTATTTTATCATCAGCACTTGTTTTACGACAGTTTTTGATGTGTTCAGGAATTTTCCTGTTGTGTTGGTTCATTTATATAACTTTTTTTTGTCTGAAATACTTGAGTCGCTACATCTGACATGGCTAATGTGTCCTTATATTTGAAACTAGTACACTTTTGTAATACTTGAAGAGGGACTGAGGGAGGTTGAATTGAACAGTTATAGAATGATTCTTCGTGACATTCAGGGATGAACTGATTGATAGGACCATGACTAGGCCTCTCAAAGAAGCGAAAACAGGGAAGTTGAACATCCAAAGTTATGGCCTCGAATGGACTGCTCTTATATCAAAGCTTGCGGTGAACGCTTACACACAGCTGATGGCCAAGGGCACTCTCAAACCGTCCAGAGTGTCAAATCTGTTGCTGTCCAGGATTGGTGAAGACTGCCATGGGAGGTTGTGCAGCAATAGTCCAGTTGACGAAGGTGCAGACAAGGGGTTTGGCTTGCAGTTTTACCTGGCCAGCCAGTCACAGTAGCCTTGAGCATCTGGAGAGTCGGTGTTTGTCCTGGACCTACTAAACTTAAAAAAGACTTGGTGGAGGCACCTGCCCAAGCTGAATGCCAACCGAGTACGAGTCCATGGAAAACCGCCTGAGCACTTTGGCAGAAGTGCTTAACCAAATTTTTAGAGGCAAATTGGCTCCCGGGAGAAACTTTAACGACCGCATCATCTAGTACCTGATGAAGCTGGGTACTCGCTCACTTTAGATTGTTTTGGTGCTCCTTGTCAAACACTGAAATGGCTCTTAAATTACTCCGTTTTCACAATTTTTCATTTGGGTTTCTTTCGCGTACATTGTCAAGAAGCGTATATCGAAAAGAACCTAGACCCAATTGTAGAAGAGCCAGTCGTCAGTGGATGATGATTGGTCATGGTCAAGAAATCTCAAGAGGCTGGAACCCCATCCCTTTACGTGGTCATTCATCATCCAATTCAAAATGAATGATAAATAGGCCCACCGCTTCTTTCTTTTTCTTTTTTTCTAATTATTAATTTTTATTATTGAATGAAGAGTATTACATTAACTAGTTGAAAGTCTAACAAGCTAAGTTCCAACAACATACTACTACATTAATTGAACAGGTTGCTATGCTAACCTACCAGCGAGCCTCATGGGTAACCTAGCCAAAGGAGCCGAAGCGGATGGGGGGCTGAGATTGTGTCACAAGGGGGCAAACTAACTCTACCTTCCATGTTAATTTCTGCAATATTACGCCATTGGGGGCTCAAACCTGGGACCTCCTGGAACGCATGAAACTTTAGGGAACGGGATGACCAGCTGAGCTAGGTACTCGTTTTCTAATTCGTTTCACATATATATAAACATATGATAATTTGTTGGCATAATAATTAGGGAAATTATTATTTATTTTTTCATAAAAGAGGCAAGCTTCATATATTGAACTTAATAGCCGATTCAAGATCGAAATTGTTACAAGAGTTATCACAGATCATCGTTGCTAATAAGACATCAAAAATCAAGGTACTAACATGATTACAGGGTTTGCTCCACAAATACTGATTATAGGAATCTACTTTCTCTACCAATTCTACCATTCCAGAAATCCAAGAACATCGTAACAGGAACGGGTTAAATGGCCTTACTTGTATCATCTGAAACAAAAACAAACTACACAGTACTACAAATTGTAGAAGTGTAGGGATCATTAACAGATCCAACCATTTCTCAGGGTTTTCAATCCAAAAGAAACTATCTAAATTAACTAAATTAAAGTAACACAGGCATCCTGGATCGGTCGGAATCGGCATGAAGAAGTATGAATCGGTCTGAATCTGCATCTGTATCTGAGTCCCGGTGATTGTTATCAGTGTCTTGGTGTCTGTTGTTGCTGTATGTGTCTTGATGTCTGCTACTGTTGTTGCTTCCATTGTTGCAGAGGTTGAACTTGTTGCAGGAGATTTGGATTTTATAGTTGATGTTGATGATGTTACCAAAGAAGAAGTTCTTTTAGAGCTAATCGAAACCCAACTTCTGAGTTTCATCACCATGATTAAATCCCACACAAATTAGAAGAAAAAACCCCAAAAAAGTAAACCAAACAACAAAGGAGATGAACTCTAGTATAAACCAGTTGAAACAAGTAAACTAAAACTAAAATCAAAAGTAGAGAGTGATAAATCAAACTCTAAGAACAAAAAACAACCAATCTACAAAAAACAGGAAAGTTAGGGGGAAAGTCTGTAACTCAATAAGTCTAAAGCTCCATAAGCCTGGGGATGATCACAAAAGAACAGTGTCAAGTCTAAAGCTGCACATGTTATTTCTGTAGCTCAATAAAGGTCTGGGCCTGGGAGAGCCTGACTGAAATGAATAACTAAAGATCCGTTTTTTGGGCACAATCTATTTTTCATGGGGACCATTATTTCAATTTTGGGAGGTTATTAAGAAGTAAACCTAAGTCATCCCTTATATAAGTATTAATGTTAATACCAAACTTAACCTTCTTAATTAAATTAGTTAATGTTAAGATAGAGTGTTCGATGAGCCGTTTATCCTTGCATCTGAAGCGACTCAAGTGTTTTACTCGAAGGATATTTCTGATGAGGGATGGTCCATGGTGTTGCACTCACAGCAGGGGTTGACGTGTTCAATTAAATTTGAAGTTCTTACAGCTTATCAGTCAGTTCTTACTGATAATGATAATTTCGAAAAGTTGTTATGTATTGGTTCTATTTGAAATAAAACTGATGCCACCTTTGCAATGTGTTACGCTTCACAAACTTCTATAAGTAGAATGACTGTTTTTTTTGTGATTTTTTTTAATCGCTTGTTATTTGAGAGGTGTAGTTTGTTTATGATCTGTTTTCTCTTGTGCAATATTTTCTATCATGATGTTTATTTTTTTCAAGGTTATGGCAACAATAGTCGTCAATGAGTACGAACAACCAGTTTCCAGGAAATGCACACAACTTGGTCACCAGAAGGGCACATTGGTTCGTACACATGTGCCAATTTCGTACAAAAACTGGAAGATTGTGCCTCAAAAGTTTAAGGATGATATGTTTGGAATACCATTAAGGTACAAAACTTACCTTAATAAGGGTTGTATCATATCCTTATTTCTTTGTTCACTCATTGTTTAACTTCTTTTATAGGGGTTGTATCCTCAGTAAGTCACTGAGATCTGTTTTTACAGGACGAATATGATCTACCTGAGATATCTAAGGAAATTATTCTGAAGTCCATGGCTGGTCCATTGAGGAGATTCAAAACTGAGTTACGTCTCTATCATTATGATTTGTACACTACTCATGAAAAAAGGATTCTACATGTTCCACTAACTGTAAATTCAGAGGATTGCATAATATTTTGTGAGAATGAAAGAGAAGAAAAGGCAGCACAAAGTAGAATTTACCATAAGCGGATAAGACAACAATATGACTACACACATTGTTTCGTCAAAGCTCAATTGGTACGTAACTTTTCTCGATCTCTGCTATATTCACAAGTTTTCTCGATCTATGTTGTATTTCAACAATGCCTCAAACTCTGTTATATTCATAACTTTTCTCGATCTCTATAAATTTAGGAGGCCGCGAATCCTGATGTAGAGGTCACTCCTGAGGATGTGTGGCTTAAAGCTCATACATAAGAGAGTCTTACATAGTGCGAATCCTCACGCTGTGAGTCAATTTACTTTTCAGTTATTTCAATTCTTCTCATAATTTTTAGTTAAACATATTATAATTTTCTCGATTGTTATACTTGGCACCTACAGGATCTGTTGAAGAAGGCACAAGAAGAGATCAAAGAAAAACTGGATGCAGGTCTTACAGTAGAAGAATCTTATGCACTGGCTGCATCTTTTGGAAAGGATACTAGAGGATGGGCTCGTTTTAATGGTCTTGTATCTCGTACACAAGTCCAACTTTCTTCTCCTGCGCATCACAAGGTCAATGATTTGAAACATAAGGAGGGTGGTGTTACTCAGATGGTGGAAGAATTAGTTGGCAAGGTGGGGGTTCTAATCGAAGGATATTGATAATTATGCAACATAGTGAAAGATATCCAATCTACAATTCCAGGATCAGTTAGATCGAATGTATACAACACCTCAAAAGATATAGCCTCACATACTCCACGGGGTGTTTCTGCTTCACCTCAATCAACTTCACAAGCTGCGACAAGTTCACATATTGGGAATATGGTGTCACCAGCTGCATCAGGAGTACGTGGCATGCCGCGTTGTTCATTACTGAATTACGAGGGTAAAGTGGCTGCAACTGGTAAGCTATGTACTGGTGCTTTAACAGGTACGTGTCACGGAGATCCTGTACCTATACATCTTGTCAAGGTGTGTCTCGATGATATTCTCAAGACAAATGAAAAAGTTGTGAGAGCTAACAAGTATGCGGGGACCTTTAGAAAAGTTAGAATTTGAGGATATGTGCTTCATCCAAAGTTGTGCCTCGCAAATAACGACGGGCCATCTCTTTCTTTTTGAGCTAAGTTCATACTCTTTGACATATGTAATATCTGCCTCAACTTATATGATTCTTTTTTGTTCTTTTTGCACAGTTCACACTTTTATACGTATGATGACTGATGCGCATACTCTTATGCAGTTGTGCGTAACAAGTATTTAGGCTTATTTTGTTCTTTTTTGGCAGTTCACACTTTTGTACGTATGCTAACTGATACTTATACTCTTATGCAGTTGTGCATAAGAAGAGCTTTACCTGAAGCAACTTTTTTTGTCCGATGTAACTTTTTTCTGTGTATTTGAACACAAACCGGCTTATGAATGGATACACACTTTCAGTTTATCATTTATTTGTATATATGTTGGTTGTTGTTTTGTTATATGTGAATGCACATGGGACTTCACCCAAGGTCAGTTGAAGTAGTAGTAGCCAGCCGAGGAAATATCAATCCCTGGAAAGTACTTCAATTCACTTGGTTATACTTGTATAAAGTTTAAACTTGTGCGTTTTGACCTTCAGTTTATACTTGCGAGGTATTATGCTGGTAGGAAATGAACGGCAGTTGGATTGGCATCAACTTGTGTACCTGGTAAGTACTTTACTTGTATACTCGCTAGATTCCCTTTTTCTTACAAGACCTTGGTTTGTTGAGCGAGCAAGAGAGCTTATGGATTCGGTTTGTTACAGGACCAATTGCATTGATTGCATGGATCAATGGTTACAGTTGCAGTTGAAGCTGAAGGGAAGTGGTGGCACTTGATTATATACATTGATGTTTCAAAGGCAAAGACAGCCGAGGTCTAGTTTTTTGTAAGAAACTTGTTAGACCTCAGCCGTCTTTGTCTTTGAAGACATCAATGTAAATGGTTATTGAATTGTTGTTGGAGATGTTATACATGTGTTGTTTGACCTTGAGCTTATGATCTAGAGAGTGAAATGATAACTCTTGATGACTAAATCATGAACTTGTTCTTTATTATAAAAAAATTGTAAGTATATCTCATTGTTCTTTTCTCCAATTGATATTTTTGTGTAATTTCATCCTTATGTAATTGGTATGCTTATGGATGTTTTTGGTTTATTTCGTGTAGTATGGGTTGGAATTATGAACTTAAAGCAAGGGATGAAGAATGTTGTAAGGATAGCTTAGAGGCTGATTTGTACATCTGGGATGATAAGTTGCCTGCTCTACTTCTCTTACTTGTATCAGTAATCTCATAGCTTAGGGGCTGATTTTTTTGTGCATACTTCCATCTAAGTATATATTTTTCTCCACTTCTCTTACTTTCAGCAGTAACCTCATAGCTTTGGTTTGTTTCGTGTAGTATGGGTTGGAATTGAATGATTATCTGCTGCAAGTTTAAAGCAGAAAGGTTGGAGAACAAGGCAGTCATTAGGTTGGAGAGCAGCTGCAAGTTTTGTAAGTTTCTACGTATATTCTAAGTTAGACGAATTTATGAACATAGGATGAACTGATGAACTGATGAACTTAATAAGTTCTTGCGTATTCTCTTAGTATTTGATTCTTTAAAAAAAAAAAATTGGTACTTAAAAGAATTTATGTTCTTTTTTTGTATGAACGGATTTGAATGTTATAAAAATTGATTGATCGTGAAATGAATTTGATAGAAGAATATATTGTTGATTATGGAGGATGAAATGAAAGGTGTACGTAGGTTATTTGGAATTACGGCATATTTTCGGCCGAAAATGAGCTGCCGGTCAACATTGACCTGGTCAAAATCGATTATTATTGACCAATTTTGACCAGGTCTGGAAGGAATATTTTTTTTGTTACAAAAATATTCGTAACGGCTTAGGTTGTTACAACTTCATGTTACAAAATAATTTCGTATCAGCTCAGGCATGTTACGAAAATGCCACGTAGTAACGGCTAGCGGCCGTTACAACCGTCGTTGAAAACAAAAATTGTAACGACTAGTGGGCCGTTGCAAAAAAAATAGTAGCACCCTGTTTCGTTACGGCGTAAAACCGTTGCGAACCCGATTCTTAACGCTCAAAAACCGTTTCGAATCGGGAAAAATGGTGTAGTGAGATCGAATTTGAGGCAGTAGTGGATATTTAGTGAAGTCCATCGGGGAGATGGGGTTTGACAGTTTTTATGGGTTATACTGTGGATGAAAACAAAGGAATAAGTCAAGGTTGTCATCAATTCAAGTTGTGAGTCTTTGTATATTTCTTCCTGCTACTACCCATTGTGCTAATGGATTTTTATACACATGAGTTTGAGAGATATAATCTAGTAAGAAGAACCAAAAGAATGAGTGGCTAAACTTCTGGTGAATTGTGGGTCTGTTGGATTATCATTGATGGTTTTCTACGGATGTACTGGTAAGGAGATTATGGTGTTGATGATTCTAGTCAAGAACGAGGTAGCAGTGAATTGAGATAAATGAGCTGCAGGGCTGTGAGATGTTGCTGCATTTATTAGGATTGCTAGCCATGGTCTATGGTGACTAGTCAAAATACATGTGAGATGCACATGTTTGAATTATACTCTATTAACTACACCAAATTTGATAATAGTGAAATTTATTCATAAAATAAATTGATCAAGCATATTATGAGATGTATTTGACATCTATATAATCTTCATAGCTCGTTTTTGTAGATCTACATGTTGATAACGTATTATGAACTAAAGAATTTGAAAATGCTAGACTTAAACAAGTACAGAGAAAAAATATGAGGGGTCATTTCATTTATGTAATTAGTGTGAAATATAATTGCGCAAGGACCTCTATTTAAAGCTCATACAATAGAGTGGATGGTTAATAACATTAAGTAATAAAGGTAATGCCATGCAACCCTTACTAGCCATTAACATATACTTAAGGTGGAGGTTGCAAGATGAATAAAAATGTGCAAGGGTGATGAAAGAAATGTAAAGGTGTTGGTGTAAATGTGGTGTAATTCTACCAAATATTTATTCACAACAGGTTATAGTTAATAAATGAAGAATTTTCTCGTAAGTAAGTCATGAGCTATGATTAAGAGATGGACGATGTTGTTAAAGCAGATGGAATGAAGGCTCCCTCCATGATTCATTTATTTATTTCGTAATTAATTTTAGGAAGGATAAAATGTTCACTAATTGTTGGAGAAAAAATTATGAGGCATTAGAGATTCAATGCTCAAATTTTCTCCCTCGTGTCAATTTTTGATAAGTGAGGTTGTATTGACTTTTCCATTCAAACCTTCAGCTCAAAGGAATAAAACACATTTGAAGTTAACAAATAAGAATCCAATGTGTTTTTGACACTCCAAAAAATTAATTTAAAAAAAATAATCTTAATTTAGAAAACAACAAGATACAAATAAAAAAATAAAGCCGTAACTATATTATAAAAAATGAGTCACCTACAATCAACGGTAATAATACTATTATTTAGCCTTTTGATTTTAAATTCCCGTGTTAATAAATATTTAAAGTTTGTCGATGATGATACAAAAAGAGAGGAGGAACTAGCTGGCAGAGAAATCAAGTTAAAAACCCCACAATCCCTATGAATACAAAAGTCGCAAATACCAAACAACCATACAGAACAATCAAACATACTCCCACATATTCTTTTCTCTTTCCCTCTTTAAACCCTTAATATATTCATATCTAATCCAAATGTACCAAGATATAGCTTTTTTTAAATCAATTTATGTTTCCAATCATTTTTCTATTATTAGGAGATAATTTAATTCAATTAAAACAAATTGGTGGGTAGCCTGGCAACAAGCTGGGCACCAACACCCTTTTGGATAGCTAAACCTATTCTCTAAAAAAGAGTACCGCCTATCTTATAATTAGCGTCATGGTTCGAGATACAATTCTTCAACCTCTTCAAGAAAATGATAGTTTCTTCACAGTTCACCCAAAGTTGAGAAAGCTAAAACACCAAACTCATAACCATGAAGGGAGCACTTGTTTAGGTATTTATCGCGTTTACGCTTAGTAGCCCTAGATATGGCATGACCGGGTATGAAAGTACGAACTCCCTCGCCAGTGAATGGTGAAACACCAGTAACATCAAAACAGACATCCTGACCGTTCTCCCAACCATGAACAAGAATATCTGCAGGTCTCAAGGAAGTATCGTTATTCGATAAAAAACCAAGAACTACCTCCTTCCTTGCATGTACACCAGACTTGTAACAAATGTCAGCATATACATCCCTCACAAGGTCGTGGCAAAATTTGAGACCGACATCATTGGCTCAATGCAAAGCATGGTCACCGAAAATATCCATCTTTTTGTTACAACTAAAGCATGAACTATCTTCCCTGAAAAGAGGTATGCCCAATCTATAACTCAACACGGACCTAAATTGACGAGGTCCTAGACTTTGATTTAAACCACTAATGGGAATCGCCTTAAGAAAATCCCGAGCATGAGCCACCCTGTTACTTTGCCATAAAACAGAATCCCGAGTGGACATAGTGAAATTTGACGGAATATTCTTCTTAACAACATCAAAATATAACACTGCCAGAGAACACATGGGACGGGGGGCAATATTATTGAGGTTGAAGGTAGAAGAAGACAATCCACATACCTCAAGGAAGCTATTCAAAGCCTGCTGGAAACAATTGCTAGGCACTTCAGTGGAGGACATATTAAGCATGGTCTCTTGTAAACCCCTAGTCTGGAAACAAGATGCTATATAACAATAGTGGCCAGTATCTTCCATGGTGTAAACACCAAGACCGCCTTCTTTCATTGGCAAGGTGGCAAAACGTTGTTGGAGGGGTCCGAAGCCTGCGCCATCTCCTGTGACAATGTGTCTCAAAAATAGAAACAAACGTTGATCAAAAAGGGATTTAGCTTGAAGCAAAGCCAGAGGGTTGGTAGTTCTCACAGCAAAATATAATCTGGACACCCCGGAACAGCTGCGTAACAGTATAAGCTCGCTTTGAGGATCTTGTAGTTTCTTCACAGTATCCATTAGATAGATTGTTTTGTCCACTCTAGCCTGAACTATATCGCTGCAGAACTGAAGATCTAAGCTAACTGGTCCACCCAACAGTTTGACCCCTCTAGACGGTGTACCGATGTCAGCCGGAAACAAATTACCGGCTAAAATCCTAGGGTCAACAACAGGCCAGAAAATCTCGGTTTTCTTGATGTTTAGATGAAGCCCTCTACTGCCACCTTGACTGAATGATGCTCAATGCCTTCGACACTTCCAACGTATCGCTTACTAATGTGCCATCATCCAAATACCATGCTTGTAGGTCAAGCTTGCATTGCGAAGAAATCATACATACAAGCGGATGTAAAGCGAGTGAAAATAATAGGGGACCTAAAGGGTCACCTTGCTGAACTCCCAAGGACGAAGATAGAGTGGATTCATTGTAGTAAAGTCTTACTGGCTGAGCATAACAAAACTCCACCCACCTGGAAATACTTGGGAATTTACTCCGTACTTCCTTGATCATAGTGATCATGTCCACTAAATTAAAAGCATTAGTGAAATCAACTAACATCATGGTCATGTTGTCCCGTCCCCCTTTCGTCTCAAGTAACCTATAGGCTGAGTGTAGAATGGCTTCTCCTCCACAGGGGATTCCCACTCCGAATTGGTGATTACCTAAGTAGGAGGCAATTTCTTTACCCACCGAAATTTCTGCCAACTTTGAGCACATCCTCCTCCAAACAGTGCCAACTGCAATTGGCCTCACTCCCCCACCAGGCTTGAGCAAAGGCGTTAATGGGGCACTAGCCACAAACTCTCCTAGAACAGCCGGGCACCTTCCTGCCAACCATAAGTTAACCACACCGGATATAGACGTTAAGAGGTCATCTGCAACTGCAACTGCGGCAGCTGCACCACTAAGAGCATCTGTCAAGTGTTGAGCTCTCAGACCGTCCCTGCCACAAGAAGTCCCTCTAGGGAAGCTCCTTATCGCTCCCAAGACAGCTTTGACATCCACATAAACAGCCTGCATATTGATGAATTCTGAAGGTATGCATGGGGAGGGAGCTTGAGGGTGCTTAAGCCTCAGTTCATGGAGTGTGTTAGGTATGGAAGGGGCGACACCATTAGAAGAAAAAACGCGTATGGCGGCAACGTAGTGTCCTGAGCTTAGCTTTCTCTTACAAGCCTGCAGATTAGATTTTTTCCTCTTTGCGCCATGATTAGCCTGTCTTCGCTCTTGTACAGATGGTACAAGAAATTTCCGAGCCAAATTAATGCAGCCATTTGTCTCCCTCCACTGAATCAAAGCCTAATTTATACTAGCATCCTGTAGTCTCTTTTTATTACCATACCTCCCTTCATTACTATTCTTGGGGGTGTATAGCGTTAGAGTGCATATGGGCAAGAGAAGGAACTAAATCCAAGATGTTAAATCTGTAGGCTTAGCCAATACCTTGTTTATAGTTGCTTTCAGGGTTCGGGAGAAGTTGAGCCTGCACAGTTGAGGAATGCTGGCAGTTGTTGTAAACTGTTGCTTAAAAATTGCATCCAGCAAATCCAAGGTTAAGTCATTCGCTTCTTCAACAGCTACAATACCTGCATCCAGGGTACCCAAACAAGGTTTCACAATACCGTGAATCAGAAATTCTGCATTATTGCCATCAAGGGGACCTGCAATAGTATCATTGTGTTCACGACATGGACGACTCAATGCACGAAGGTGCATGCATTCACTTCACAACCACAACTGCAGCTGTCTTAGACCAACCTCCCAAGCATCATATATGTCTGCACTATTACCAAGACGTTGTCTGCAGTTACCCTTGCTCTCAGCTGAAGCAAAATGCCGATCATAAATGTGGCTAATGAGTGAACCAAGAGTGAAGCCTCTGCCCCTAACCCTATCTCGGCAACCATCAAAGTCCCTAAAAGGACAATGGAAATTTGAATCATCTAAGAGAGTAGCTCCAGCTGAAGAAGATGGTGAATCTTGGGATGGTGAAGAAGATGATCGCTCCCTTGGCATGACAAAAGGAGAAGAGGTTGAGCTGAATTTAAACCCTGTGATAGAGCACAGGTGGTTCAGGAATTTATACAAACACCTTAAGGGCATGAAACTGGTGAAACAGTTCCTACTGAAAATTTTAACCCCTTTGTTTCTTTCCCCGTAAAATCACAACACTGATAACCCAGATAAACTCTTGAAAATAACAATTTCACCTGCGGGTTGATGCGGACCAGATAAATCTACACTTCACAGACTTACCGTTAACTAGAGCTTAGTAGCAAGGAATCGGTTGCAGTAGCGATTGGTTACAGTAGTCACAATAGCAGAATCCAGTTTCTAGGGATCACGGTAGCAGAATCACGGTAGAGACAGGCCAGATGGAGAATTTCAACTAAATTACAAAATTTTCACTTGATGGTGAACTGTTGAAAACTTGTTGGTCCCGAGAATTTCACTCACATGAGTGTGAGAGAGAAAAGTTTTGTTTGTCTGTCTCAGACTTTCTTTAATTTGACTAAGTCACAAATTGAAATTTTGTGTCATAATTTACAAAAACAAAAAGCAGGAGCTTCTGAATACGATGAATGCCTAAAATCTAAAACTTCTAAAATCAATTGCAATAAAATTAGAGAATTTTAATAAAGTATTCCTCTCTCAGGAACCCAAAAAAAAAAAAAAATTCCCCCGTTATTTTGAAATTTGTTAAAGTACCCTCACGTTAGTTTTTCCATCTAGTGTTAGTTAAGATTAATTTACTTTACATATTTTCCCTTTACTTATTGCCACATTGATTTTCTACATCATTTTTCAGGTTCGTCGAGTCCGGTTCAGGATCGTTACACCGCTTTCAAGTTCGTTACATCATTTCCCAAAAAGGGTTTACCATTTCAAGTGTTTTGGGGTTTTTGGTTGGAAGAAAATCGACCTTCTACAACATTTTTTAGGTTCGTCAAGCCCGGTTCAGGATCGTGACAACACTTTCAGGTTCGTCGAGCCCGGTTCAGGATCGTTACACCGTTTTCAGGATCGTCGGATCATTTACCCTCCCAGATATAGTTCAAGGGTAAATAGGACTTTTAATTGGAAAGATAACTGCCACCTAGCACTTAACTGGATGTAATTTTCCTTTTGAATAAAACGGGGTACTTTAACAAATTTCTAAAAAACGGGGGCACTTTTTTAGTGTAATGTGAAAAGTAGGGGTACTTTATAAAAAAGCCCATAAAATTATTTCCACCGATGATGTCACTGTATAGCACAATGATAAAGTCGTTGGGTGATATTAATAGTAACCTGCTAGGCTGCCATTTGACGCCAATGTCAAGAAGTTCATGATGAATGACAAAATTGTGTACTTATTACAGTTCTATCGTATTGATTGTCCAAATTTCCGTTCTTTATTTCATTTTAAAATTTAAAACTTGAGTCATTAAATTCATATTTTCTTTTGCCAATTTTATAAAATGTGAATCCTCAACTAGATTCTGGAACCAATAAAAAAAACTAGCTAATTTGGGGCCTAGTCCACTTATTTGGGGCCTGCTATTAGATGATAAAAAAGGTCATTAGAAATAACTTTCACACCACCCCTTATCCAACAATTATCTAAGTACCTATTTTACCCCCGATTAATTAGCATTAATTATTCGCATTAGGTGTTAATTATGTTTTAGATGTGAGATCAACTAATGTTAAAGTGTTCTTCAAAACATCAAACAACTTAAAAAAATTGATTTTTTTTTTGTAAACAGTACCCAGAATCCGTTTTACGTTCATGCAATCGTAAACCGATTCTGGGTTGGTGTTTCCAAAATTAACAGAGGACTTCCATAATCGGTTGACGTTGGCATATATATTATCCGATTAACAAAATCAGGGTTTTCTGTAACATATATAAACCGATTGTTGTCTTTCATAAGAATTTTTTTTTTCCATTCATTTCATTATCGTAGGAATCACGGATGCATTTAGCACATGCATCAAGCCTTTAAACCCCTAGGCGACCCTAGTGGACGAGTTATAGTTTCGTGAGGGTTTACATAGAGATCTACCCACAAAACCTACACAAAAACTTCTAAAACCATCAATCTTCGTCATAGGAATCCGAGTCCGATTCACCCACCATCATCATCTCTGGGGCATACTCCGGAATTTTGGATACCATGAAGTGATAGCTTGCATCAAATGCGAATGCTTCCCCCTTTTCCTCCAGGTAACGCGCTTTCACGACTTGATGCTACAAAAACACGACAAAAACTTACTTTGTTAGTGGTGTTTAATGGAAGATCAAACCACATGGATCACGTAAAATAAACCACAAAAACACTTACAAATTGGTCAATTGACAAGCTAAAGTGGCTAGCGTTCAAAATCCAATGTTGGATAGATAAATAAGCAAGTATTGCATTTTCAATGACTTGGTGCCTATCATGGACTTGTTGAACACTTCTTCCATTAGGATTCCCAAACTCTTGCCTATATTTGTTATGCACCTTTATCCAAAAGGTTTCGGCATCTACCCTTACGGAGGACTGATTTTTAATTCGAGTTTCGGCGTACCATGCTTTGGTGATTGCTAAATCTTCGGCAGAGTCAAACGATGCCATTGTGGAGGTATGAAATGAGTAGTTGTGGAGTATATGGAGTGAGAGGGAATATAATGAGCAATTTTGGGGCAAATGGGGTCCAAGGATGAGGTATCTATATATAGAGAAAGTCCCTAACGATTATTTGTTTTTGAAAAAAGTGAAATAATTTGGAATAATCGTTCTTCTCGAAGGTCCATACAATTCGATTATGTTTTTATGCCACCAAGAATCGGTCTTTCTTGTGACCAACATAAACCGATTAAAGACATGTAAAAAATTTGAATTTTCACCGACACTAATCGGTTTATATAGATGCATATATGATCCGATTGTAGCTTGAAAAACATACAGAAAAAACAACATTTCTAAGGCATGAAGAATCGGATTATACTTACCCCACACATAAACCGATTCCTTTATGGACCCTAGACAATCGGTCTATGTTGACATATCGAGTAGCCCGATTATTGGCATGTGTTCAGGAAACAGAATTATTGAGCATGCATAAACTTGTTTGATACACATAATTATAATTAAAACTTTAAGTGCATTAAATTCAACACCATGATCATCCAAAATATAAACCTTAACCATCCGAAGTCTAAAGTTTTAAAAACCAGAAACTTAAACAACCAAGTCTTAAAAACTTAAACAACCACATGGAGCACCAGCATCAGGAGCAACAATACCAGGAGCATTTGCAGGAGCAACAACTTCTGGTTCAGCAATGGATTGAACTTCAGCCATTTCTTCAAACATTTCTTCCAAATGTCCGTGGAAATTCCTCTCAGCTGAAATCTAATCCCTCCTTCTCCTCGCGAACCTGATGACCTCATGGAGTTCTTCCAATGCAAGCTTGTCAATCAGTGTGAGTGCTTTCTCCAAACGGGTCTCACGCCCATATGTAAACTTTTAAAGGCTTCTTTCTGGGACGGGTTGTGGTTCCCTGTGAATATCCTCATGGGTGAGATCTCGAGCGTAAAATTCTAGGTGGCCGAAGTCCATATCTACAAAAAAAAAAAAAAAACCAAATTAACAATCGGTACGTAACTAAACATATGTAATCCGATTCTCAACAACAAAACACACAGGAATGTCAAACATATACAATCGGTTTTTGTGATACATATATAATAACCGATTATGGAATGGAATTTGAAGAGATAATTTCACAATCGGTATATTACCAAGCAAATAAAACCCGATTATGGGATCGCAGATTAAAAAAAAAAAACCCAAAATCGGATTATGCCAATGCACTTATATACCGATTCTGGTGATGTCTTTTCATATTTCGTTTCTAAACCTAGAAACGGTTGATGTTAATCATCATATAAACCGATTACTCTGCATGCTCTTCATGGCCGAAGAACAAAACCCATAATCAGTTTATTCGATATGTCAACATATACCGAATCTGGGTAAGATCAGAGATTTTGGTTTTCAAAAATCGAAAATTTAAACATGTAAATTTTACCTTTTTATTGGTTGGATCGAAGATCGTTGGAGAAGAGGATCAAAAAAAAAATGATTAGGGTTTTGAGAATTTGGAAAAATTAGGATGAAAATAGAAAGTTTTTTAGGTTTAGGTTTTTTATGTTTTTGGATTTGCTGAAAATGGAAAGATTAGTATTTATATGAGATTGTTTTAGGAATTAATTTGGGGGTAAATTAGTATTTTTGAGAAGTTTGGTAGCCCATAACCATTTGGTGGAGTGGGAAGGGAAATTTGATAGGCCCCAAATAATTGGCATAGGCCCCAATTTAGCCAGGAAATTTTTTTGTCGTGCAAATCCTCCTTTTCTTATCAATTTTATAAAGTGTTAATTCTTAATTACACTCCAAAATTTATCACGCAACATTGTGAACTAGGAAAATTGAAAAACTACTCCCTCCGTACCACATATATAGGCGGAGGGACCAATTCTCTTAGATTAAGAAAATTACCTTGAATTCATTATTTTTCATGTTTTTTATTGTTTTACACTTTGTCTTATTACTAACGTAATTTTCTATGTACAATAAATAAGGGTATTTGTGAAAAAAATCATCTTGAAAATAGGACTCCGCCTATCTAGTGGGACAAAAAACTTCAAAAATTTTCCTATATAATAGGTACTGAGGGAGTAGTTGTCTAAATTTATAAAAGATCACCCATTTCGATGGTTAGATGGAAAGTTATTAAGTAATTGATTTAGTGCCATCCTAAACACATTCAAATACCGCTTTTTTTTTTTTTTTTTGATACATGATAATTTATTAATGGAATTAAAGAACATGATGACTCAGATAACCTACATTAAATTCTATCTAGCCCTCATTTCTTTTAGCCAACTTGGCGTGCTTAAGGTACAATATATGGACGTAACTAGTATCATCTCTCTTCATATAAGACTAAGAATCAATAAATGAAAATAAATTCATAAACTTATCAAAGAATATTACGGCGATACTAAGGATAAAATGTGAATATCACGAAAATCAAACTGAACGTAAGTCAAATTCTACAATGCACGATCCAACATGATTATTGGGAAAAAAATATTAAGCGATAGACAGAATTGTGCATACTAGCCTGTTCTTCTCAACATCAATCCGGGATCACATAATCCCATCTTGCATTAATCAAAATATAACAGATGACTCATTGGGTAAAAATATCGCAATTTTTATATTTTTGATGCACAATAATTTATTAATGGGATTAAAGAGTATGATGATCCAGAGAACCTACATTAAATTATATTCGACCCTCATTTCTTTTAGCCAGCTTGGCGTGCTTAAGGTACAATATATCTGACTTAACTAACCTTCTCTCTTCGTATAAGATTAAGAATTAAAAGAAAATACTAAATTTGTAAAGAGCGAACCTCAGGGAAATTACTTATTCCCACTAAAGGTACTAATATAGTTGAAATCGTTGAAAACTATCAACAATGTGCGCGTTGGACTCGGTTTCACCCGCTGAGTGAGTTACATAAATTTTTGACTAATTTAGCCTCCCTGGTCGAGTTAATATATGGAGTTAGGTTATAGAACATGGTTGGTACTCTGGTTCTTTCCGTCGATGGACTTGTGATGAGTTAAGCGAGAGAGAGACAGTGAAGAGACAAATTCAATCATCTGTTAATAATATCTTCCATACTTCAAAGTTTTTTCGTCAGCTTGAACACAAGTTCACAACTTGCAGAAATTCGATGAGCTTACATAAAGAAGTGGAGAGAATCAAATACCCAAAAGCTAGAAAACTTGCTCAAATGATTGAGAAACTACCAGTACAGGTTGGTTTTTGTATATCCATTTGTATCCCATATTGTCGTTGATGATGATGATATATAGCTATCAATTTTGGTGGATTTATGGTTTTTTTTAGTGGCATCGCTTTCAGCTGACTTACTCAAATTTTAGTCACTACGCTGCATCTTAGTAGAAATTTTTGTTTGTGAATTAAATTGGGAAAGTGGGTTTGATGATCTTCTCATAACTAGAAATTTGGTTATGTAAACCCTCTACTTTCTGGCGTTCAATCTTTGCATGCGAACCGTGGATGAATTTCTAAACTAGCCTGCTAACTATTCGTTAAAATGGCAAAAGAAGCTTTGAATTTGAAACTCCAATGGTAGCCGAAAGTTTGATAAATACCTTATTCCATCAAAAATTATGGCATAAAATTCTTTGCTTTCTATTAAAATTTAGTGATACAAGTCTTGATTTACTCTACTGTATTATACTTGGTACCGAATTTGATAGCAATCATATAATTTTCGTATGAAATGGAAATGCCATTCTAACTCTCTCTTTTTTGTAGCTTGGAGTATTGTTGCTATGTTGAATTCTAGCTTAGACTGTTGCAAAAATAAAGGAATGGGTGCTTTATTAGTTCTTGATTCACTTGTATTGACGCGTATGTGTTTGCCATGTTATGCAAAAATTTATACTAAGATGCAGCGTAGTGACTAAAATTTGAGTAAGTCAGCTGAAAGCGATGCCACTAAAAAAAAAAACATAAATCCACCAAAATTGATAGCTATATATCATCATCATCAATGACAATAAGGGATACAAATGGATATAAAAAACCCAACCTGTACTGGTAGTCTCTCAATCGTTTGAGCAAGTTTTCTAGCTTATGGGTATTTGATTCTCTCCACTTCTTTATGTAAGCTCATCGAATTTCTGCAAGTTGTGAACTTGTGTTCAAGCTGACGAAAAACTTTGAAGTATGGAAGATATTATTAACAGATGATTGAATTTGTCTCTTCACTGTCTCTCTCTCGCTTAACTCATCACAAGTCCATCGACGGAAAGAACCAGAGTACCAACCATGTTCTATAACCTAACTCCATATATTAACTCGACCAGGGAGGCTAAATTAGTCAAAAATTTATGTAACTCACTCGGCGGGTGAAACCGAGTCCAACGCGCACATTGTTGATAGTTTTCAACGATTTCAACTATATTACTCCCTCCGTTTCTAAATAATAGGATTGTTTATGTGCAAATTTACACACAAACCTGCCTATTATTTTGAAACGGAGGGAATAGTCCCTTTAGTGGGAATAAGTAATTTCCCTGAGATTCCCTCATTTGTAAACTCATCAAACAATACTACGGTGATTATAAGGATGAAATGTGAATGATCACGGAAATCAAGCTAAACATAAGCCAAATCTTACAATGCACGATCCAGCATAACTAGGGGGAAAAAATCAAGCGGCAGACAAATTAGCAAATTTTGTTGCATATACCCGTCTGTTCTACTCAACATCGATCCCTGATTGCAAAAAAAAAATGCAATGCAATGCAGCTTTATTTATATAGATAAAGTAGGAGGGTATATTTAATAAATAGTTATAATTACTGCCGCTATTAGTAGTATATTACAGCCTAAGATACCCTGTCCTAAATCCCCAAAGAGTTATAAACTCCCCAAAAGAAAGAAAGAAAAAGAAAGGGCCCTCCTCCAAGTTGCAGCATAACCAGACAAGAAGAACAAACAACAACCACATTCATATGCTTTACAGCCAAACCACGGTACAACACCAACAAGACCAAAGAACAAGAAGAAACTGAAAAACCCCGCTTGTTATCCTTATTCTCTACTTCATCGTTTGGACTGCCTGTAGTGGGTTTTGCTTGCTTTGTGTTTGATGATTGTTTGGTAAGATGTTAAGACTTTCTCTGTCGGCAAAAGGTCGTAATCTGTCGGCATTGTTGTCAGTTTAAGAAGAGTATTAGGATAATGATTATGATGATGAGAAGAAGAGGAGGATACAGAGAAGAATAAAAGATCTTAATATCTCTATATTTGACTTGGAAGCCAGCCAAGGGGAGGTTATCTTCCGATTTATTAGTTAGTAATTCAAGTTGGGTGTTATTGAACAAACTAGTTTTCTTGACCTGGGTATTTCTCCATTTCTTAATCGGAGGTTTATATTGATTCAAATCAGAGAGAAAGATTACAGAGAATGGAATGTAGATGAATTTCATCTTCTTTTTCTTTTTTCCAGTTATTATTATTGCTGCTTGATTATATTCATTTTATTGGGTATAAGTTTTCTATTTCAAATGCTTAAATGGGTTTACATTCATTATATTTCAGGTTAGATGTTTAGGCAGATATTGGGTGAGGATAGTGTTCTTCATAGCTGAGCTGGGTTCCCAACCAAATGTCAAAGACTCTTGCAGCAATACTGGGAGGTGCTGCAGGAGCCGTGGCATTGGTGGGGATTATAATTTTGTTGTGGTTCTGTCTATTTCGTAACAAGACTATCTCAAGAACTTCTGAGTCGGGGTCTTCTGATCCATCTGTTCAAGGTACTGCATTTTACATTACAATTATTGTTTATAGAGAGAGGGAATTACATTTTCGATACTCAAATTTTATTATGATCTGCAGTGGGAAGAAATGTTGGCACCGAGTTGTCTTTACGGGGTGGCATAAATCTACAATCTGAAGCACGGCGTTTCGCGCTGGAAGAATTGGCTGCGGCAACAAAGAATTTTAGTGACATAAATTTGATTGGTAATGGAAAATTTGGTGATGTGTATAAGGGTTTGCTTCAAGATGGGATGATTGTGGCTATTAAAAAACGACCAGGTGCACCTAGTCAGGAATTCGTAGTAGAGGTAATTTTGCGAGAAGAATCATTTGCGGAATTAAGTAAGATGTCTTGTTTGGGTTCCTGCGAAAACAAATATGTTCAATGGGAGTCTTGAAATGTATTTCTCCTGTTATCTGTCATACTGAATTCATCTTTACACATTATTTGACTGAGAATTTCTATCAGGTTCGTTATCTTTCGTCTATTCAGCATCGGAACCTCGTCAGTCTTTTGGGATATTGCCAGGAAAATAATCAGCAAATGCTCATCTATGAGTACATACCTAATGGAAGTGTTTCTAGTCACTTAAATGGTAATTGGCCCTCTATTTACATTTCTTTAGTCATTCCTCAATTTGTTGTGCTTGGCTTCCGTATTTATGTACATAAGTACTCACTTGATTTTGCGCCACTACCAAGTGGATGATATGTAATCCTAACTTTTATGAGACTGAGTGTAGACCGTATGGTATCTACCAGTTATTTTCCAGCTTTGTCAAATCTCTTCTCCAACATCCATGCTAAGTGAGTCTACTTTCATATTTCTTGTAGGGGCATCTGAGGTTCCTGAAGAGAAGCTAGAATTCAAGCATAGGCTTCCAATAGCTCTTGGAGCAGCTAAAGGTGATCCTCTACAAAATCAGAGAGCATTGATGGCTTTCCTGGTATTGGTTTTGGTTATTTTAGTAAGAAAAGTATTAGAAGGTTCTTTGTTCGCCCATGCTATAGATGCTGCCTCTAAGACATTAAGTTAGTCTAGAACGTCCTCTTTATGGACTAGAATCTTGAAGCAATACTCTCTGGATAACGTCTTTCCTTGTAATTTCCATGCAGGTTTAGCCCACCTGCATACTATGAGTCCTCCTTTGGTACATAAGAATTTCAAAACAGCGAATGTCCTTGTGGATGAAAATTTCATTGCTAAAGTTGCAGACGCGGGAATTCGCAATTTACTTGGTAAAGTTGAGATGGCAGGAACGTCCTCTCAAGTAATGGCTGATCATATATTCCTTGCTCCAGAGTAAGTCTTTATCTGTAGCTCTCATAAACCTTTTTTGCAAATTAGATTTTTGTTGAATGCAAACTTGGTACTTGGGAGTTCCTTCTTTCCCAACATATAAGTATTCATTTTTATTTCACTGACTATAAAGAAATATCTCCTGCCGATATCAGAAGTGTAGAGAAGAACAGTAAATAATAGTTAGGCATCCTTTCAATAATGAATATGATTAGTTCCTGTAATTGTTATTTTTGTGCAAGTGAAATTGAGTAACAATTTCACTGTACATTTCTACTTGCTGCTAATGCGCATCTGTCATACATGTGTAGGGTGAGAGAGTTCGGAAGATTCTCCGAGAGAAGTGATGTATACAGTTTTGGAGTGTTCTTGCTGGAGTTGGTAAGCGGGAGGGAAGCTATGCAGTCTTCAGAATCTGATCAGAGCCTAGTTGAATGGGTACTTGTTTTTATATTTCTCCGCAGACAAATCTGGTCATGCCTGCTCCCCACAGAGACGTACATCTTTACTCCTATTTACCTTGGTTATCATGGGAGTGAATCTGTCACTGACCATTTTATCAGATGTTGTCAAACAAGATGTCTACCAAATACCCTAGATATCTGGTGCTGGCTTGAGTAAAGGATCTTATCGATGACTGTTATGTGTACCCTGGTGCTACTTGTGCTCCATGACCATTTAGTAGTTAAATATATGCCAAGAAATGACTAGAAGGAAATATTCAATATTCTCCTTGGAAATCCGCCTCTAACCGTGACAGGAGTCATACCAATCTAAACTTTGGGTTTTGTTAATTCATCCTCAACTCTGTAGTAGTTCGTTTTGCTTGTAGTATAGATGATCCCATTTTCACTTACTGTAGCCCTTAAAAATCTCCCTCTGGATTCAACAGCCATTTCAAGTTTGAGAGTAAATTGTACAATACCTTGGTGCCAATATGCTCAGTCATGCATGTATTAGCAAGTGTAGTTTCCCAATCTTTTTATTATACTTGCTCTATTGTGTTTTCTTTCTAAATGTGTCTTCGTCTCTTGCTGTTGTTGACAATGTGAAGGTGCAAAATTATCAGGACTGGAGCCATTTATCAACAATCATAGATCACAAACTGGGCAGCAGTTACACAGCTGAAGTAATGAAAGAATTTATACAGTTGACAGCACAGTGCGTCGATACATCTAGTCAGAGACGGCCAACCATGAACCATGTTGCTACGGAGCTAGATAGAATCTTAGAGAAAGAAAGGAGCTTGACTACCATCATGGGCGAAGGAACCCCAATCTTTACCCTTGGGAGCCAACTATTTACTACAACGGCAACTACTACTAGTTTCCGATAACTAGAATTCAGATTCAGAAACAATGAAGAAACCTCATACATGCATATAGTTTTTCTTTTTTCCCTTCAAACTGTAGAGTTAAAAAAATGTTCAGCTGTTTGGCAAGTGTAAAAAAGAACAGCTGTGTTTCTTTTCTTTTTATCATTATTGTGGTCATTTTACCCAATTCATTGTGTTGAGATATGAAATCATGTTATATGAACTAACTAAATATCGGTCCGATTTTCATATTTCGTTCTTCAACTGCACTGCTATGTATAACATTATTATTTATTGTTAAATACACAATATACTGAAGCTTCAGTTTGGTCTTTGTCGCGCCTCTCTTTCTGCTGTTTTAAACTTAACAAGATAACACAGGCTATACAAGAGAACAGAACAAATTATGAGAGTTGTAATAAACCTTGAATAGAAATAGCGAAATCTGGCTAGCTGGCCGTTTACACTAGGATTGCTAGCTTAATTAGCAATAGCCATTTGGTTGTACATTGTACAGATGTCCAACTTTTTTTTTTCTCAAGGAAATGATATAGAACCGGTCACCCAGCTCGTTGGTACAGATATGGCGTGTGTTTCAACTGCTCATTTTCTTGATTATCATACGGGTTTTTATTCTAGAGTGATTATGACATCCATATAGGCGCAAGTACAAGCTTGCATTCTATCATGACTCGGGGGAGCATTTGGGAATCTCGAACCAAAGGAAATTAAGATCCCACAATGACTAGGTAGGAATCCCTTCCATGAGTTAAATCCCCTGAGCAACTCGATGTTTGAAATAATATAATGTGCTTTAAAATATGTAAGAGAATTATCGTGACCCGCAGAAGACATGAATGAAAGGGAACATTATTTATTTTTTTGGATTTTTTTTTTTTCCATACACAATTAATTTATGCAAATACCAACAAAAACTATAACAATATTTTTCTTTTATGTTTTCCTTAAAAATATGCAAATACCAACAAAAGGAGTAGAAAATAAGATTATTAAATTCTTTAGTTTTAATGAATATTTCATTGAAAAAGAAATCCGGAAAACAACTAGGTTATATAATAATTGAACCGGTTTCTTACATGGATATATTCGCCTTTGACCAAAGGGATTACAAACATTAAATTACCAATAAAACTCGTATACTCATTGCAAATTGAGTGCAAGTTCACTTACAAAAAAATTAAAATTAAAAATTGCATTGGTTAGATAACAAAAGACAACCCCGTTTGGAAATATAGGAATGCTGTAATTTTTGGTAAGAGTGTGCCTAATCCAAGCAAGCTAATTCATTCCATCAATTTGGAATTCATAGACATTCATGTTGCTAGACCTAGGAAAATAAGATTAAGAATTATTCTGATATTGTTGAAACAATGATTGGTTTATTATTTTTGATGTCTCCTTTTGGGAGTCTGGCTTCTCCATGGATTTTGCAATCCCTATTATTGATAAAACAGGTTAGTGGAAAAAATGTCGGGCTGGTGGTGGATGGGCTTCCACTTCTAAGGCGCTGAAGCAAAAAACTTTTATTCGGGGGTGTTACCACATTTCGCCGAGAGTTTTCAGTACCAAGCAAAAATGATCCTTCCGAAATCGAAGACAGATCCTTTTTGTCCCAAACAAGTTTGGGTAGGCTAGAAATGGAAGCCAGGATAAACCAAGAGGTCGTCTCGCCTCGCGTTTTTAAGCATGGCGCATCGCAGGAGGATATCGCCCCAAACAATTATTTGTGGGTTTCATTGATATGGTTGGGTTTTCCAAGCCTGTCACAACTTTCCTTTCTCTTGGCTAAGTGTTGGTTGTGCAGGTTATACGGGTGGAGTTAGTCCTTGGCGCTTTTCCCACCGTGGGTTCACTTTTTCGACATGGGTTCAATTGTTAGCAGGTTGTGAACATCTCATGATGAAATCCAAGATATAAGTAGATATGACGGCTCGCCTCGCTTTTTTTAGCATGACGCGTCGCAAAGAAGGTAATGTCCACTATTATATCTTTTGGGTCTCACTTTTGAGTTAATCCTTGGCGCTTTCCGCACCCTGGGTTCACTTTTGTCGGTATGCGAAGCTTGCATTAAACCAGCTCCTTAAATGGATCTTAGTTTTACGAGTTCGCAAGTTGTGGCCATCACGATAGGAGGTAATCAGGCTTGTCGTTCACCGCGCAGAGCGGAAAGCCACCCAGCACACAAGAACCAAACACCAGACGCCAACACGTATTGTCCATCAAACAACAACCGTGTCGAGTAGAACTAGCAACTCAGACCAATTAAGGCAAGGAAAACATGAGAACCATAGAAAATTTGTTCCATGTGAACACGTTGTGCTTGCAAGCAAGCAAAAAAAATAAAAAAAACGATTTTAAAAGAACGATTTTCTTGGGGACCAGCCCATTATTGAGCAGACCCTTAAATGATTATTACATCCGTCATTTGTTGATAAGGGATGTCTTGTTGTTGGAAAATGACTAGGTTACCCTTTACTTATCTAAATTACGTTATTAACCTTATACATTTTTTTATATTATTTCTATATCAAAAGAAAAAGTACAACTCAGGCAGACTATCATCTGGTAATAAATTGGTCCGATAAGAAATTACAATTCAGGCATACTATATCAGTATATTATTTTGATATTGGGTTTGGCTAGGATTTATTTTATTTTATTTGTTCTTTTCGAACTTAAACATGTTCTTCATTTGCGAAAAACAGATTGAGATTCAGCTAAGTGATTAGCCGAAACCAGGTTTGGTTGGATTTTCCTTTTTATTTTTCGTATCAGAATCCAAGTTCGGTTAGGGTCTTTTTTTGTTACTTTTCTCTACTGAACATTAGTTTGTTCTTTGTATACGAAAAAATTATTGAAGCTCGGCTGAGAGTTTTTCCTAGCCGAAAAGATTGAGGTTCGGCTAGAAAAGAAAATGCATCGAAAAAGCAAAAAAAAACAAAAAAAAAAAACTAGTCGTACTGAAATGAACTCGATAAATTATAATCTAGAAAATAGAATAAGAAAAGTTAAGATAATAGATATATAAAAATAAATAAAAATAAAAAGATAGCATCGGTATTTTACCCATTTATTATAAATATACAGATAAAAGGTTTTCATTTTTACTTCAAAATGAGCTATCAAAAAATGACCTAACAAAAGAACGGACTTTTGGGGACTACTCAAAAATGGAGGGGGACTATTTTGTGATAGAAATGTCTACCCTATACTTATAAGGGGTGTCCTAAAGTGTGGAAATGACTAACCTACCCTTAACCTAATTTAATTTAAAACCAACCTAATAACCACCTATATATATATAACCACCACCTCCTCCCACCACCGCCGCCCACCACCACCGCCCATCACCTACCACCTCCAACTACCACCACCACCACCACCTCTATGTATATAGCTTAATTTAAATCATTAACGAAGATATTCTCACAAACCCATTACTTGTCATTCGTTTTTGGTTGAAGAAATGAGAAGTAATCATCAAAATGAGTTGAAAATGAAAGTTGCAGAGAGAAGTTCGGCTAGGAATTATGTGAAACAGTTTGTCGAACTAGCCGAACTCAGCTTTAATGGAGTTTTTTCTTTCAGAAAAAAGTTCGGTTACCTCGCAAAAATAATTCCCAGTCGAACTTTTAGTTCGGTCACGTCGCAACTTTTTTTCGTTTTTTTCCTAGCCGAATTTTTAGTTCGGTTTTGTCGCAATTTTTTTCTACTAACCGAACTTTTTTCTGAAAACCTATATATTGAGTTCGGTTACGTCGATAAAAAAATTCCCAGCCGAACTTTTAGTTCGGTTACGTCGCAACTTTCTTTTTCCTAGCCGAACTTTTCTCTGAAAGCAAAAACTCCATTAAAGCTGAGTTCAGCTACCTGTGTCTTCAGACCCATTAGCCGAACTACACTTGCAGATGAGTTCGGCTACCTGTTCTTCAGATGTCGTAGCCGAACTTCATTTCCATGGTCGAAATCAGTTTATAAATTTCTCATTTTTTCGAAAGTTTTTGTCAATTCAAGCAACATTAACTAAATTTGAAGTATACCTAAGTACCCAAAACCCTCATTTCGAAATCAACCATCTTAAAAAAAAAAAAAAAAAAACCCTTCTTCTCAAAAATTATTCTTTTAAAAACACCCAGCTAATTAATCTAACCTCACTAATCAATCATTACACTAACACTAATTAATCATTACACTAACTAATTTAATCACCAAGGGCAAGTTTGGTATTAGAAAAAAACTAAGTTAAGGGGTGGCTCAAATTTATTTAAATATCCACCCCCAAAATAGAAGAGTAGTCTCCCACCTTTTTTGAGTAGTCCCCAAAAGAGATCATTTTAACAAAAATTGGGGGAATGATCCCCTGGAAAACAGAGAGGCCCCAAAAAAAAAGTCATATAATCATTAGGCTTTAAAACTTTGGAAGAGCCCTGATTGTTTTTAGAGGCTCTGCAATTTATCCAGGTTACTTGGATGGTGGTTTCATACTTTCATGGGTATGACTGGTTCTGGTTATCGGGGGATTATGGTCCTGCTGCAAATGGGAAACGGATTTTGAGTGGTGGCATGCTCAGATGCCAGCTGCTGCTATGTCCCTGGGTGCTGACAGCCTGACAGTGGAAAGATGGATGATGATCCTCGCTGTAAGCTATGGTCCTGGTGTAGGAAAGTGGAATCAAAGAGAGGCGATTTAGGCTGTAACCTGTTGGCAACTCCAGCTGACTTCATGGAATGTCTTACAATTCTTACAAGGCAATTATTTAGTAAAACTTGAAAAACATCATCTGCAGGAGGGTAAAATCCCAATTGCCGGGCCTGATGGTGCTGTGTTCCGTGCAGAGCTTCAAAGTTCAAATGGGCAGAATCAATGCAGTTTTATTAAGTAAAAGCAGTTCCAGTAGTTGCCTGAAAATGTTGAAAGTTGAAACCCTACCCACAAGACAAGGGACATATTCTCCTCAAAATACAGGAGCCGGAAATTATCAAAAATTAAAGAAATCCCTATGTATCTAAATTACACACCTACCTACCTACCTACCAAAAAGATGAGATTTTTTCTCTGATTCTTCCTGTCATCCTTTCCACCTCTGCTCAAACAAACTCTCCCCTCTCTAGATATATACAATGAGAGACTTTGTATAATTGTATAATTCATGTATGTACAGAATCTTCACATCCATGCTCTGCTTTGCAGTTCATCATTATACTCCATCTGCACATGCCAGAATCCACTTATATTGCTAACTAAGAACTAACTTTTCACTCGTTTGATAATTCTGTCACTAATTCCATGACCTCAAAAATGGTTTCTGAACAGGATCCTGTATATGGGAACTCTGCTGCGCCAAATTCATCCATGCTGTGTTGGTGTTTGCATTCACGTTAAGGGTAGGTGCAGCAATAGCTGCAAAGTCTGCTTCATTCCCGCGCAAGTTAAGGAGTTGATGACCTGTGTGTTGAACGAAATCACCATTCGCAGTTATGCTCCTGCCAACAAAGTCTCTCATTGGGAGATACTGCTCAGTGGTAGTGGTCACTGCAGTGGTAGTGGTCACTGGCTCGTAAGAACGAGACTGCAATGTATTGTGCTGAGAGAAAATACTATACAGACTTTCATCTGTGTCTCTTCTGTTCCCCAAACACTGACCTGAGCTACCAGATATCTCCACTCCAGGCCAGACACCATGAACTCCATGCTCGTTGGGAAGCCAGTTCTTACCTGAAAGTCCCTCTCCATTCGAAATGGATGATAAAGGGGCTGATACATGTACAGGATTGACGGCCCAATTCTGCATGTTGACTTGTGGGAACAGGCTGTGGCCTAAATTAGAGTTTGAGTACCTCCCACTATCAGTGTATATATTCTTCTGGTGGATGCTCTGCTGAATATAAAAATCTCTATTGCTCAGGTGTTGCCTCTGCTCTAATAGCTGCTGTGGTTGATCTTGAAAATGGACAGCATGAGGATTACCAGTCACCAAGGGCTCACTTCTCGTTTCTAGGAATTGCATTCCAATCCGTTTAGGATCATGTGAGTAAGATGGCAGTAAACCTTCTTCTTTTGGAAAGGGTGGAAGGTTGTTGCAGTCATAATTAGTGTAGGAATCCAAGACAGACCCACTTCCATTGATGTGCAAACCTGACCCTATATCATTAGACAAACCTGACCCTATATCATTAGACGGCCTTCTTTGGAACAGAGATTCCTCAACATTGCTTTCAAATCTCTCCCTCTCTAGATCAATCAAACCAGTTGGGTGCTGTTTAAAATTATCTGGTTGCCTAAGTGACAACTCCGCAGATGTGAAGCTCCGCCTTCCAGACATATGGTGATCATGAAAAGGGTCCAGCATGCCAGATGCAGGCCAAACATCTTTAGCAGTAAAAGGAACCCCCTGCTTGATTGCATTCTGAGTGGAATTCGTATTTCCAATTACCTCAGTCAGATTAGGAGCAGTATATGGTTGCATTATATCCTCTTTGGTACCCTCCATTTCCATGTGGTCAAGCTCTTGATGACTATTAAGTGAGGGAATTCTCTGTAAAGGCTCATTGACTTTTAAGGAAGCAACAGACTCTTTAGTGGAGACGACGAGATCTCTTGCTTCAACAAAATCTTCAGATGGACTCATACTTCTGAAAACTGTGGGCGGAACTGGCGAAGCATCTTTACATTCTAAGATGTCTTGGTTGCTATTCTTTGATTCTGTATTCATGTGATTGAGCTCGCACTGACCATTAAGTGAAGGTACTCGAACAAGGGGCTGACTGTGATATATGGAGTTAGGAGAAGTCTCTTCGTCCTCTCTGGAGTCTTTTATATCCGTGATAATTTCAGGATAAGCTTGTACTTCATCTTTTCGTTCTTCAAGCAAGCCATCTGTGAGCACTTTCTCCTCATCCTGGACACAATATCAAAGAATAATAGTCAGTAAATCAAATGTGGAGAAATGTTCATGGCCAATTTAAGTGCTTCAAATGGATGAAAATCATGTGCCACAATTTTAACATAAACTAGAGAACGGAAAAATCTCAACCACCAAATCGCTCCTTTCTGCAACTTCTTGATCCAAAGACATCCTCCATTGTTGTCTCTGTGATTTTCTTTCAGTCCAGTGTGCAAAAGCTAATGGGAGATCTCTCGTTGTAATTTTCAACCTGTATACACACGCCTTGGTGTCACATAATCCAAGAGCATTTCTATATTTCGAAGAGAGAAAGCTAAACTTAAGAAAAATACTAACCAGTGTTTATGCAGCTTCTTCCGCTCTTCTGCCTCAAATGCCTCAAAAGGTTGCACATCAAAACTTTTGATGTCGCCCAATACGCGATTAAGAGACTTAGACTGAATACCTTCGCCGGATTGTTTTATATTCTTTACTAGCTCATGTTGTTTCTTGCTTATCTGGAAACAAAGTGCCACAAGATCAGTTGACGATTCATGTAAGGACAGAATCAAAACATTATCTCTCGATAACGTCATCTTTATCCATGTGGGTCACTGAAATTAATCAACAATCACCAGATTTCATTTCGAAAAAAATCTAGGATTCACAAAAAGAAAAAAGACAGAAAACACTTGAAAAATAACAGTCCAATCCCAACAATACATTATTTGAACTGGCTTCCCAACCTTGAAGTAAGACATATACTTAGAAGCATCACAAGAGCGAATACACAGCTTTTGTGGGATTTCTTCTTTCCTAGAAAATGATCCGACCTTGCGCCTTTCCGAGACAGCTAGTGATCGCTGATGTCTGTCCTTCATGGATCCTTTCCTGGACAGCAAAAACAGCAAGTTAAAGCTTCAGCCTCCGGAACCACCAACTACTAATATAGAACCTATTCTGACGCCTAACTCAACTAATGCCACACAAATCACATAAGCAAAAGACAGTGACCTCGTGATTATCTGAGGGAAATCCACTTCAGGATCTCTGCAGGTTAACCATAGTTCCTTCCAGTTTTGTAAGGTCTCCAAAATACTGCAAGCAAAATCATATAATGTCAGTATACATCGAAAACTAGTAAGTAAATACGGAGATATGATGAAACAAATATTTTGCTTTACTATTAATTTTCTTCGATTGCATAACTAACATTAAAGCAGAAACACCAAGGAAAACAAATAGTAACACTAAGCATATGGCAACTAAATACAGCACAACGTACTCATAATGGTACTTCATTAACTCCTGGTAGTAGGAGTTCTTATTTGTCTTGAAAGACAGTTCCTTACTTAGAATAGCATCAGGGTGAAAATTACCAGAACAAAGTGAAGTACCCCTGCAAGAAGATGATCAGTGTTGAAAGATCAGGATGAAGTATAATCATTCTAAATCCATGATAAGTCAAAAAACACTTGCCACTTGAGGAAAGGATTTCCAAAGTGAAGGTTTTCCCCTGAAAGCAACCCTTGCACCAATTGATCTGCATCTATTCCTTGAGGAAGAAACTTAAAAAGAAAATTTCTCTCCAAGTCTGAAAGATGTGTTTCCCACACCTGAAACAAATTCGCCGGAAAGCACGTAAATTATACATAAAGAGATAGCCAGCGATCATTGATCAGTCAGCAATAAATATTAGCATAAAAATATATAAGGATACGCAAAGCGGTAATTATATATACTTCATATGATAAAACGTCAGTCATATCTTCCAAATCCAAAGTTTCCTCAGGAATGATAACCACATCTGCTAAGCCGCATTTAGAGAATGAATCAATAAAAGGACCCAAATCACTCCAACCTATGCCGACTTGCTCTCTCTTTGAAACAATCTTTATATCTTTGTCATCCAACTCGACCGAAACTCGTGACCTCATATTTGACAGAGCTTGCGATGACTCAGCATTCTTTTTTCTCTTTGCACTATATTGTTGTAAATTGCCACTTACAGCACTTGACGCATTTAACCGCTTTTCTTGCTGACCAGCCGCCATTTTGCGAAGTTAAATAGCAAAGAAACCCCAAAAACAATCTTTACATCAGACGCCTTCCATATACAGAAACATAAACCCCATGTCCTCAAAAATCATACTGGAATGACCTTCATTCAAATAACTAGCATTAGTTCACTCCAAATACATATTTCCTCAAACACTTGTCAAAATAAGGATTAACAAAATCAAAAGAAAAATCTCTGTTATTTCTCCAACAAGCATGAACATCTAAAACCCTCAACAGGGTTCAGTTAAAATATAAGCCAATCATATATCCCCGAAAAACACAAATGTGGTGACTCGATCTTCTCATAGTTATTACCTCTTCTACTTTTTCACTCGTTCCTTAGACGAAAATACAGAATCAATCTCTTTATATCAAATGATGAATCAATAATCTAATCCAATCCAATCTTACTTCCACTAAAACATCAAGAAAGAATATAAGTAAACTAAGAAAATGAACCTTAAAATAGAAATTAACCCTGATTGAACATCTCAAATCCAATCTATCTAAGCAATTGTAAGAATAATTAACAAAATTAATAATCAAATTACTAGCTACCAAATTAAACATTATCCAAATCCAAGATACAAAAATAAAAATAAAAATACACTTACTTATTCAAAATTGTCCTAGTTGGAAAAAAAATAAACCCTAGAAACCAAAATAAAACAACAACTAATGAGTAAATGAATAGATTAATAGATTAGATACATACCTGTAATAAAAATCAATCAATCAAAGGAGGAATTACAATTACATGTATATCCCAATGAGAAGGAAAAAAAAGAAGAAGGATAATTATCTGGGGTAAAACATAGCAAAATTAGGGTTGAACTCAGAAAAACTAGGTTTTATACGTTCTATCCGCTTCTTTCGTTGGAAGTCAGTGGTTCATACGAACAGTTCGTTTTTGTTGATCTTCTTTTGTCTCTCTCTCCCTCTGGTCTGGCGCGACTTTATGACTGGGCTTGGCTCAAGATTTCCTATTAGCTTTTTTTATGACAAAGCTGGCCCCACTTAATCTAGTTCTTAATAAAGGTTTGGAAGATATGTGGTTCAGATTTGATGGACTATAGGTTGGTCCCACAATAAGTTTTAGGGTTTTAGACACAGGTAAAAGTAGGTGAGAGTCGTGTATAGACATTTAAAACTACAGTAAAACTTCGATAAATTAATCCGCGATAAATTAATAACTTTGTTAAAATAATATTTTTTATCGATTCCGATTCGGACCAGTGTATTAAATTAATAACCTCGCTAAATTTATAAGATAATAAATTTTTTAATAGGGCCCAACTGAAATATAAATTAATAATCATTATAATAGCATTACATTACTGGTGCCTTACTAAGATAAGATTCCAAAGTTATTTGTTTCTTGTTCATATTGATGCAACATTGGACTTCATCTCTGATTTTTTGTAGTCCCTTGAGGAGTTCTGGAGTGCCTTTTTCAAATTGTAGGAGGAAATCATTTAGCTTTACTATTGATAAGATTGCTTCTTTACGAGACTGGCTCCACAACGCAACTCTCATCCTCTAGTTCCTCTTCTTGAGGATTAGAAATAACACTCCCAATAATTTCTTCGTCTGTCCAAATTTCCGTACTGCTATCACTTTCACCTGGATAATCTAGCAAAATGTCGACATCTATTTGATTACGGTAATTCAACTCCTTGATTATCAATCCAAGTTCATTAATACCATCATCTTTAACGACTTGTACATCTTCGTTTTCTTGTGACCGAAGTTTACAATGTTGGAAACAATTTGCAATTGACTTTTGTTGAACATCTGTTGTCCATGATGAAACTGCAGTATTAATTGCCTCAAGGACATTGATTTTTTCTGGACTTAATTTTCCCGTTTCATAACCTTCTAAAACAAGACAATAAAAATGACGATGATAATGCATTTTAAATGCTCTTATGATCCATGCGTCACATGGTTGGATTTTTGATATTGTATTTGGCGACAAAAAGAATTTCAGTATTTTGCAACCCCTGCAGAGTCTTAGGATGAGCAGGGCAGTTATCTACAATCAAAAGAACCTTACGACCTTGCATTTTACCATCAAACCACCGAACATATTCCTCAAACAAATCCCCGGTCATCCATGATGTTTTATTAGCACGATAGTGACAATTTAAAGTACTCATGTTCACATTTTTAAAACAGCGGGGGCTAGCATACTTACCGATGATCCACAAAGGCATCTTTTCTGACCCATTTTCATTGCAACATATAGCAACTTGTTTGGTCGCAAGAGAGTGATCAGCTTGTAGTCTAAGAAATAGTCATGTTTCGTCCATGTTAAATACATCCTTCACTGAAAATTGACTTAGCTTATTTCTTATACCATCTAAATTATTCTCCACATTCGCCATATCAACTGATCCACTTTCTCCAAAACGGCGAAACGATTTGATCCCATATCTTGATTTAAAATGATCTGATTCCAACCAACCATGAGAAAAAGTAAATTCTGGAGTATTCTCGACATAAATCTTTTTCATTAATTCTTTCGCTTTTTCTTGAATTAATTCTCCGCTTAGATTCATACGCTCCTGGTATTGAAGAACCCATTCATAGAGAACCTTCTCCAAGTCTGGATATTTAGCCGTTTTCTGCCACTTACAACTGATTTTTCCTTGATCACTTGAGATGTATTCCGATGCACGCTTGATTGTATTTGATATCGTTCCTTAACACACTTGTATGTTAAATTTTTCAAGAAGCCATTTTTGTATTTCGCTTTGAGTCAAATTTGGATTAGAATGACTATACTCACATAATGCTTTTCGAATCTCGTTTGTCATCGTGGATTTTTTGACACCTTTGAGATGAGAAGTAGGAGCCATTGTTACACTTTTCTTTTGTGTAGTTGTTTTTTTTCTTTTAACATCAAAAGATATATAAATTTATGCATATAATATGCAATATACTATATTATATTATATTATGCCAAATTTATTACACATTAATTTGAATTGAAAATAATATTTCATTATATTTTTTATTATGGGAAACCTTTAAGTTTAACTTAATATTTTATCTTATTTTATTTTTGAAACTTAAATTTAGAATGTTTCGATAATTTAATAACTTATTAATTTATCGATAAATTAATACTTCGCTAAATTGATAGAATTTGGTCGTCCCAATATTATTAATTTATTGAAGTTTTACTGTAGTTATGTTGAGATTTGAACAAAGCTGGACTAGCTCAGCTGGTTAAATTGTGTGGCTGTTAACAACAAGGTCACAGGTTCAATCCCTGTTTCTAGCAAAAAAAAATTTTTTTTGAGAGTCATCAGATGGTGTGATGGTTCTCATGCTCCCTCTTATAGGAGAGGTTGGGGTTCGAACCCATTGCAAAAAAAACAAAAACAAAAAAACTTAAAAAGAAAGTTTAGGAGCTCTTTTTTATTTTATGTAAAAAAAAGTACTAAAAAACTCCTAAACAAAAGATTTGGGAAGTAATCTAGGGGCACTGTACTATACCAGAAAATAATAACTAATTCTATTTCGTTTCATTAGATCTGGAAACTACAAACCCACATTTCATCCTTAATTAGCCCTAGAAATCCCCCAAAACATTTACAAAAATCCAGTAAGAAATTGAAAGAATAAAAAACCTTAGTTAATCTCCTTCTAAGCACGGTCACCTCTGATTCTAGGAGCAAGTTGAAAGACCTTTATTATTATGCATAACCCAGATACCTGAACAAAAGAAACTTCAATTGATGTCGCTATCATCGAAGTCATCTTCGAAAGTATTGAAGAAACCATCAGCTTCTACATTGAATTTATTAGTAGTATCATCTGATGCTACAGCCTCCCATGACTCTGTTGTTCCAGGTCGTGGTTTCCTGACACTTCTTTTCTGATCCCTTTTTAATTTTCTTGATTTTTTCTTTATTTCCCACTCATCAACCAGCATTTCGTAGCTTCTGATTTGTTCTTCAGCTTCTAGTGCAACCTCTCTCCAGTACCCCACAAAGTCCCGATCCAGAAATCCTAGGTGAACAGAGTGTACGTAGGCCTTGAACTTTTTAGCGTCGAGTCTGCTTTTAAAGAAAGCATCACTCTTTGTCAAAAACTCATTAAACTTCAGTCCATCAATTTTGTCTAGAATACCTTGTATTTTATCCAGAAACAATATAGATACTCTTATATATGGGCAGGACGAAATGAGAAACTTTTACATGTGGACAAAAATTTACAGTCTTTCTAAACAAAACCGAGGATAAAAGCCTCAAAACAAAGAAAAACATTCGACTCTCACATATTTCACTAGTGGTCTCGAGGGCCCGACTCTTATCTTTAAGACTAGCAGGAGGATTATCTTTTGCGTCTTTTTTTTTTTTTTGGTCGGTCGTTGAAGTTTTTCATCTAAGGCTTGTATGTTAAATTTTTCAAGAAGCCATTTTTGTATTTCGCTTTGAGTCAAATTTGGATTAGAATGACTATACTCACATAATGCTTTTCGAATCTCGTTTGTCATCGTGGATTTTTTGACACCTTTGAGATGAGAAGTAGGAGCCATTGTTACACTTTTCTTTCGTGTAGTTGTTTTTTTTCTTTTAACATCAAAATATATATAAATTTATGCATATAATATGCAATATACTATATTATATTATATTTTGCCAAAAATTTATTACACATTAATTTGAATTGAAAATAATATCTCATTATATTTTTTAGTATGGGAAACCTTTAAGTTTAACTTAAATATTTTATCTTATTTTATTTTTGAAACTTAAATTTAGAATGTTTCGATAATTTAATAACTTATTAATTTATCGATAAATTAATACTTCGCTAAATTGATAGAATTTGGTAGTCCCAACATTATTAATTTATTGAAGTTTTACGGTACGAGAAGAAGATATTGCACAGTATATCGACTTTAGACATCAAAACCCTTATTGACTTTGGACATCATAACCTTTAAGATTCTAAATCATACGAGCCTTGACGGGCATGTGGATGTCAGAAGCGAAAAGTGTTTTTCTAGAAACATAAGAACCAAAACTGTTTTGCTTCACAAAAGTAATTTTTCCGATTTCTAAAAAGAAATACCTCTCAAAATCTACCTTTTAAAATATTTTCTTATTTACCGTTAAAAATACCCCAACCTTTTAAAAGTGGAAGCAACTAGCACAAATCGATATAGGTGGACGCAACTTAATACAAGTTGCTTCCAAAAGTGGAAGCAACTTTCTTAAGTTGACTCAAAAAAAAAAAATTACCCCTCGGGGGTATTTGTGTAAAGTCAACTAAAATCGAGGGTATTTATAACATTCCCACTTCTACAAGTCGTTTTGAAATTCGATACTCAAACTGAATTTTGGCTTTTTGACTTTTAAAAGCCAAAAAGAAACTTCTCATGTGCTATCCAAACATGCTATAAGAAGTTATAGGTTAAATAATCGGTCAATGAGAACATTCACATAAACATATTCTATCAAATATAATCAATAGAAACACGGTTATTTCTTCATACCAAAAACGGTCGGATGGGCATGAACATCTACCAATTCTGGTTAGATTTTCTTCAATCAGAAAACACATTCAGAATAATCGGTCGACGTGGGATGAAAATCTACAATTTTATGAAAGAATCGGTCTACGTGAACATGAACATAGACTGATTCTGGCTAAACCTATAAAACTTTAATTTGAATGCATGTGGTTAAAACCTAATTTAGAGGATTGGGTTGATAGAAAAGTACCTAATTTGATCCATTGCTTCTACTTATATTGTGCTCAGAATTTGTTCGTCTTCCGTAACCGTTTTCTTCTTTGATTATTTATTTCGAATCTCTTGAGAAATACCTGCATCACCCACAGTAGGATATGTCACTCTATTGGCTTGTTTAAATCTCGATGACTTTGACATTATATATAAAAGAAAACGATTTAGTTTGAAAATAAAGAAAAAGGGAGAAGAAAAGAAGTGGTTAAATAATTTAAATATACATTAGAGTTTTAGATTTTATTATAATGGGTTAATGAAAGCTAATTTGGTAACTTCATCAAATTTAAACACCCCCATCCCTCATCTAGTATGGATTTTTTTGGATAGGCCACAAATAAATGGGACATGCCCCAAACTAACCAAAATCTTTATGTTGCTCCAATAACACTATCTTTTTGGGTTTAATGTTAATTATCGTATTAAGCGGCACGACTACAAATGTATAGACAATACAAATATTCACCATGTCCAATTTCTCATGTTTTAGTGATGTGCACTTGTGGGTGTACTTAGTAAGTCGTGTTGATGATAGATTATGCCCAATTTCTCATGTTTTACTCTTAACTTCGAGTATGTGAGAAACAACTAATAAGAATAATAAGAACAACAAAATTAATATACTGCGGGTATAAGAAAATATAATTTAGGTGATAAAAAAATATAAATTAAACATTTATCAAATGCAGAAGAAATTGGCACCTCGGAAGAAGAAATTTCTCACAAAGGCATATAGGATTACTTTGAGAGACCCTGTCTATTTATTTCATGTCCCTTAGGCATCTTCCTATTTTAGTGGAGCAAAGGCTCAACATAGTGGTTTTGATGTTAGAAATTTGAAAATGGTAATCTTTGCTTTCAAATCTCCTTGCTACATCTCCAGTGCGCAACAAATTAAGGATTTAGCAACCTAGATTAGCGACAGAGCTACAGCTGTTGCTAATTCGCAACTAAAAAACGCAGTTGCTAAATTTTAGCAACAGTTTATTTCTGTTGCGAAACTCGCAACTGCTTATCTCCTGTTGCTACTAGCAAGTGAGGCAAATTCACGCATGCCACTCGTCTGTGTACCAAGTAACACTTATTGTTGTTTTTCTACCCAGTCAACTTAAACCATTTTGAATCAGATGGATGATTTCACCCTAACACCCATATTTCTCTAACCCTAGACTTACCCACTCCCTCTTCTTTTTTTTGGAGACAATCTTTTAAGACAACGAAGCCTAGTATTTTTGACTGAACATTCTAGACCTTTGTCCTTGTTAAAGGAACTTTCATTTTTCCTGGATTGAATACATCAACTGGAAGATTAGAGATCTTAGTTGACTCGAGAACATCTGGAGGAACTGAATAATCATGTGATGTTCAAATCGGAGGATGTGGTTTTACTAAATGTACCGGTGGCTTCATTTTTGTACGTATTTTTCTTTTTTAATATTTTTTTCCATCGTAGACTGATATGAAATCCACTCCAAATGCAATTCACTATACTTAAATCTTAATTAAAAAAAAATCATAACTTGATTAGCACTTCAATACCAATTACTTGCATACCCATACGATAGATGTTCCAAGTATCTTAACTTAGAACCATACTTGATATTGCCGACCATTGTTCACGAACATATTATATCTCGAAAATGATACAGACGGGGAGCGTGCATTCTCCCGGGTGATGATCCCACATGACCACTTTTTATGTAAGACACCGGGCATGCTGCCGGTCAGTGTAAAATTACAAGTCAATTTTTATGCACACTCCCCTGAAAAGTGATATTCACATACTAATTTGATTAATTAGCGGATGACTCATTACCAGAATCTCAACCCTTGTTTTTTTCAATTTTGACACAATCAGCAGGATCTCAACCCTTGTTACTTGGCTCATAAAATTAAATCAGTCATGAAGTTTAATTAAATCAGTCATGAAGTTTAAAATGCCACGTGCATACTCGTTAGAGAGTGCATAAAATCGGACTCTAGTGTTACTTCTTGTTGGAGAGAAAACTGAGAATGTCAGAGCTTCCGCATACACAGCTATTGAAAGACTTTTTTCTGTTCTAAATTTAGAATATAGTGATTTATGAGAAATTTTAACAGCAATAGAAAGAACCCCGCAAGAGAGAAAAACAGCAAATTCCAGAAACTCATCGACTCACCATCATATGACCTTCCCCTATACAGCATGATGGTGTCAATCAATCATCAAACCCAAGTACCCAACAAACAATCATCACTCCCAGCACTCCTTCCAAAAAAAATAAAAAAAAATCTTCCGATCATCTATTATCAGTTAAAATCATCTTCTAAGTGTAAATGAGTTTGTTATAGCAGCACCTACACAACCTGCTGCTCAAGAGTATATGTTAGCCAACTTCTCCTCGAATCCACCATCATCACCGTCGTAATAATCTTCATAACCATCTTCTTCATCTTCGTCAATCACCGATTCGATCCAATTTTTCTCAACAAATTCATCATCCCTTCTCTCATCACCAACGTGATGATTATTTTCTTGCTTCGACCTTGGACTATTACTACTGTCATTCACCGAACCCGACATCTTTTTCTCCTTGAGTATCTCATTTAGGGGTTTTGGCCCCTCAAAGTCCCCCACCGATGACCTTGTTTTAGTGACTCGATGCCTTTTGTTCTCAAACCTCTTTCCTCCTCCAGCCTCCGTAGGTTTCATTTTCTCCTCCTTAATCTGCGCTAAGCTCTTTGGTCCCGTAAACAAGTCGGGAGTAGAAGTATCAGGTCGCCCTCTCTTTTTCCTATTAATAGGGACCTTGGGGGAAACCTCAGATGGAAGAAAATGTGGTCGGCGCCTGTTTTCATTCTCATATTGCCTTGAATTATTTCGGCGAGTTTCTGACAGGCTCAGTAAGCTTCTTCTGTCGACACCACTTATGTCACGATCTTGACTACCATACCCAATCGTCCTACGACTCACTTCAGATGCCAGTTGTCGAGGGCGAGGGTGCTGACTCATGCCATGCAGTCTAGGGTGCTCTTTGCCTTTTATTTCCAGACTAGTTGGGCCATACCTTCTAGGGTTGCGGTACGGTTGATAACCTTCAAGCCTCTTACGTCTCCTTAGTTCATCCCGAAGATCCATGTCATTTCTGCCCTTAACTTCCACTTTCCTAGGCAAGATTTTTCTCATTTCATATGGTACATGATCCAAATCCCTGTCCATCAACTGCTTGGAGGCACCACAAGCATAATCAAACATCTTTTCTTCATCTAAGTCAACATACACGTCATGTATTCCACTAACATACATAACTTCTGCTCCTGTGTACTCCATAGGATCATATCCAACAGAATCCTTGTACTCGCGCTGAAGCATATAGTCATGGAGTCTGACACCTTCTCTATCATGTACTGGTTCATACTCATGGTCATCCTCGAACTCCTCCAGCCCATTGTCCACTAGTACATCCAGACCTGGGGATGACTCCCACCACTCTTCTCGTTCAATGTGTTCCTCCTCAACTTGCTCCCCTGAGCGTTTTTGTTCAGGGCTAGGACTTTGTTCACCACCATCTTCTGCTGAACGTGGGGTATCGGACTTGACAGGTTCCTCCTCATTACCTGGCAATGATGCCTGCAGAGACGGGCTTCGCTCCAATACTTTCCTTTTAACTGGTTGCGAGGCAACTTCTTGAGGTCGAAACTGCACCTTCACAGCTGATTTTGATGTGATACATTTAACTGGATTAGACGGTGCTTCAATTGCAGGTTGTACTTTAATACTTTCCGTATACATCTTAGTTTCTGGAGGATGGATGTTAACTACTGGTACTGGAGTTTTCTTCGGTACTTTGGGAGTAGCTGAAACATCATTTGGACCATGCATGAAAGTGCATTTATCACCCTTGTTACAAAACCCGTTAAAGTAGAAATAACACGGCACACTGACTTTGTTAACAAGCACGGATGAATGTCGTGGCACAGTAGCAGGGAAGGACGATTGCTGTGGTACAGTAGCAGGCAAGGATGATTGCTGTGGCACAGTAGCAGGCACGGATGACTGTTGCGGCACAGTAGCAGGCTCAGACGTTGTCTCAGGTCGTTCTAAAGGCTGCAACAGTAACAAGAGGATTAGATGGCATTACGAACTCCCTAGAAGAACAAACAGTGCTAAAGATGTCGTGGAACTATACAGTCAATAACACATGGGCATGTATGCTTAGCTGATTGAATATTGATAAATATAACATAGACATGTTGACTGATAAATTAAATAAAAAATATCGAGACTAAAAGACAGTTCCAAGCATTCAAACCCGGAGATGAAATAAACAGAATAATACATTCAATTAAAGAGACAATGTTCCCTTCAGTCTTCTTATCTTTGAAATTATCTCAGCTATATTTAAAAACTCAAAATTCCACAGAAATCATCAGAAAATTTCCCAATCATCTTTAACCAAACTCCTATTCCAGATACAACCTAAACACCAGTTTAAAAAACTTGGCCACCAAATCCTTCAACAATTCAGAAATTTCCACATTTCTATAAAGTAGCTCTTACAGAGGAACCTATGCCCATGCATATGAATATACAACTGAAACTGAAAAACACATGTTGAAGTTTGAACTGATAAAATATGGACATAGTATGATAAACATGGTCAAAATTGAAAGACAAAAGTTCCCAACATTATGAAGCATCTGTCTTCAAGCACCCAGAGATGGAAAAACAGACAAATACATGTGTTTAAGTCCTGCTGACATAAATGTTATAAATGCAAAGAACTCCATTTAAGAAATCAGAAATCCACAGCCACAGGAATCATCAAATTATTACACATTCGTCTTGACCAAACTCCTCCTATTCTAACTTCAACCAAAATACCAGTTTCAAAAACTCAGTCCACTAAATCCCTATTAAGACATTTCTGCATATATATATATATATAAAGTGACACCTACAAAAGATAAACACCAGTTAAGCTATAGGCATATGGATGTCAGATATGCAAAAAGAAAACTCAGACCTATCCCAAATGACGCCAACATTCATATTACTACTATTTCCTAACCTTGTGACAGATTAAACTATACGTTAATATTCAAAAAACAACAGTACACCACCATGAACAAAACAAGCCAAGTTAATCCTACTACATTCTTCCGACCATATGCAAATATCAATTACAATCTGATGAAAATGTCACAAATCACATTAATTTGAAAGATATTTGTAGTGAATTTTTTTTTTTTGAAAATCTTACTGGATGTCGAAAAGAACAGGTGGGATTTAAGCAATTTCCAGCCAACCAGTAATAACAATCCCTCGGATTAAGCCTCGCTACCTCACTATGCCGGAACTCACACTCCATCCCCTACAAAGATTTACAATCATTGTCAATGTTACTAACAAAAAAAAAGATAGACTGAAAATATAATAACAAACCTAGAAACCCATCAAATAGCAAACAAGAAACCCTAAACCACAGGGTTTACAATTTTGGGAAACCCTAAGAGAAACCAAAGGAAATGTTAAAGAAAGATACAAACCTTTTTGCAGGTGAGAGGCGATGCTAAGAAATAAACACAATCGGTATTTCCTTTCTTTATATCCATTTGATGAAATGACGATGGTATGATTATTTCTCTTTCAAATCTAGAGGAGTCCGGAGCCTGAAGTTGCGGTCATGGCGGAGAGAAGAAGAACATTCTACATTTTACAGAAAGAAAAACAAAAGTAGTGACGGTTCGGGCTTGGATAAATTCTTTTTGTGGGCTGTTTATTGAGGTGGGTATGTGCCTCAAATCATAACTAGACATGTGCCATGTGCATTTAACAAATATATTAAACAATTTTTATTTTTATTTATGATCGTCGAAGAAAAGTTTATTGATCAAAAATAGAGGGTATAAAAGGATTATACCACCCTAACAAGAAACAAGGAAAGAAAACAAGAGAAAAAGTGCTAAAAACAGGCTAATAGCACAATATACAATATCAAAGTAAATACTGCTCCAATTTTTCATCACTTCAGTAGAATCTACCTCTTCAAACTCTTGAAAGACTAAAACCCAACAAAACAAAACATAAATAGCCTTATTAGCCACTGCCACAGCATTGCATTGTAGTAGAGAAGATAATGTTGTTCCTTTCTTTCCACGCACATCAAATTATTGCAACAAGATGTAATCTCCATATCTCACTCTTTTCCTTGGTTGAAAGATTTAATTGCCAGTAGTGCAGAGAAGAAACAACCTCAGAAGGCATAACAAAGAGCCATTTAAGCTTCAAAGTAAGCACATTCCATACTTGCTTAGCAAACTCACAATGAAGAAGCATTTGTGAAGTAGATTCTGGGGCAATGCAAAACAGACAATTTTATGGCACATCTATTCTTCTTCTGATTAACATGTCTCTGGTAGGAAGCCTATTATGAGCAATAAGCCATAAAAATAAACCAATTTTTGGAGAGCATTTCAGACTCCAGATGTACTTGAACAATGCAATATTTGTGTCAGGCAAATCTTCCATGGAAAACTTTTCATAAACATAATTAACTGAAAAACACTTACTTGAGTTTAAAGACCAATATAATTCATCCTCAAGACTCATGTTGAAGGTGAAAGACTCCAAGTCAGTTAAAAGCAAATTGAGCTCGATTGTTGTTGCAGAACTAAATCTTCCAGGAACATGGAAATTCCAAGAAACAACATTACCAGTCACAATGGTCATTTCTGCAGCAGTATGAAGCTTATCTCTAGTAGCAACAAGAAGATTAGGAAAACAATCCTTTATAGGATGTTCATAAAGCCAATTGTCATGCCAGAACCTAACAAGAGCTCTATTATTAACTTTAAACCTGGCAAACTTTAAGAAAATAACATTTTGCTTCATTATTGTCTTACACACTTACATGCCAAATGTGCATTTTGGCATTTTGGATAACCAATATATGTGTGTTGGTAAAATCGATCTTAACTCAGGTTATGTATCTTGGTATAACCGATCAGAACGCCTAGACTTATAATTTGGTATGACCAGTCCTGGTAATTGGTGTAACCGATCCTAAGTAATCACCATGAGATGGTATGATCGATCCTTGTAATTGGTGTGACCGATCATAAGTGTTGTGTGACCGATCCTTTTAATTGGTGTAACCTATCCTAGTGACTGGTGTGACCGATCACAAGTAGATACCATGTGTAGATGGAACCGATCCTTGTAACTGGTGTAACCGATCCTAGTGACTGGTGTGACCGATCACAAGTAGGTACCATATTTAGGTATAACTGATCCTACTGAATGGTATAACTGATACGAACCCATGTATGTGACTTGGTAGAACCGATCACAACTAACCATTGTGATTTGGTATGACCAATCACATAGTAGTCTTGGAATACTGGCAAGCAAATTCTAAACTTGTTTGGAAGTGTGGTATAACCGATTTCAAGAAAGCAAATCCATGTAAATATAAAATAAGGATTTGCAGTGAAAAGATGTCAACATACTTTGAACATGAGCAGTAACTCTTATCATTTATTGTTCAAAGATATTCCTTGGTACTCAAGGTGATCCTGTGCCGAAATAAATTAAGAATCTTTTAATTAAGGTTTTTGATTTTATATGATTTAATTACCATCAATTAATGCATAGCTCTAGATAATAAAAATTAGTAATGTGCATTTATTAATTGGAGATTTTCTATTGAGGGATTTCGGGAAATACTGGACCAACATTTATTGGGATTATGAAAACCGAATTTGGGCATTCATTACATATCTTGAGAATATTTTCGGTTTTGGAATTCCTTGGTGTCCAAAGACATCTTGTGATAATCCATTGTTAACATACTCCGTTCTGTGCGTGATTGATCACAAGAGATTCACGTGGTGTTGTGCACGTTTTGAAGATAAAAAAAGATTTGAGACAAAAAAGATTTCTTATTAATGTCTGTATCTTGTGGATTTAATGCACAAACCTTGATCGGCTGGGATCCAACTAGAATCGATTTATCTTTGATTGATTAGGTGCGTGAGATCGGCATTCTCTATATTTCTCTTTGAGATCTATATTGATTGAGTGTGAATCTATACTTGACTATTTCGGTAGTTAAAGCTAGATTGATCTAACTAGACAAAGGAGTTTATTAGATTAAACGGAAGAGCCTTTGTCAAAGACTCATCTATATCTTTAGCAACATTGATTAGAGTGATTACCAAATAGATTCTTCCTTTGTTGTTTGGAATACGATCCAAAGGACTTACTATTCACGTGCGTGACTATAGAAGTCGATGGCGTAGGGATACTGAGGGAACTAAGTAGCTAAGGGTAGTCTACTTGGTCTCAACTATACGAAGTTGGTATTAGATTTTGTATAACGACTTAATTCTGAGAGTATCCAAAATAGGACTAAGTCCCAGGGTTTTTCTGCATTTGCGGTTTCCTCGTTAACAAAATCTTGCTGTGCCATTTACTTTATTTTTCCGCATTATAATTGTTTTATTATAATTAAAGTAAATTGCACTTTACGTTAACTCCGTAACACTTGATAGTGATCATATAGAGTTTGGTTATTACCGAACCTATTATCAAGTAACACACTTTGTTGTTGTATTTTCTCGATCTTGTATCCATAGTCAATCACACAAGTTATCTTGTTGTTGTATTGTCTCAATCTCGTATCCATAGACAAATACACGATGTGTGAACCGAATTGTCGTATTGTCTCGACTCTGTCTATAGACGATCACATTCGGTAGAGGACTTATAGGTTGAAACAAAAGATTGTGGTGTATTTGGGTACCCTCGTCTTTTCAGCAGATATAACACATTTTAGGGAAATGAAAGAAGCGTTCCCAACTCAGATTCAACTTTTCAAAATTTTGGGAAAAAATTGCACTAACTTTTTTTGTAGCACAAAATGACTATGTATTTAAACGATGTCTAAACTACATTTGTAATTTGGAAAGCAATCGACAAGTTAATTTTATTCAAATTAAGAATTTATACGTGTTCCCTCTTTGGACTTTAGGTTTTAAAGTTTGTTGGTATTATTTGTAACAACTATGAATGGTTATCTCAATTACCATAATTGAAAACGGGTGCAGATCTAATATTCAATTGTCGTTACTAGGAAATTAACCTCTTTTTATTTTCTGGTGCATCCCAGTGTATACACTCACATGGATATATTAACCACCAAGAAATTACTTTCAAGTGTATATATATGTCGATGTACATCCTTACATGTACATCTTAATCACCATTTAACAAGAAATCGGATTCCGTTGATGTTGATAACACGCTCAAAGATTCGAACTCAATTTGAAAAAGATTATTGTTCATCCAAAGTTTCCCACGCTCAGCTCATGGTAGTCTCGCAAGAAAAAATATCTATAACCAACAACAAAAAACTCATAGCCCCGTGCCGTTACGGCAAGGGTCATATCCTAGTTCGCCATGATCTTGTTAGAGATACATTTGTGGATATTTTTTATCGTTCTAGTGTACCTTCTAAAGTTGAAACATCTTTGGATTCCTTTCTCGAGATGGTGGTAATGCTAGACCGGCAGATATCTTGGTCTACAATTGGGAGGAGGGTCACGATACTTGTTTTGATGTGATTGGGGTTTCTCCTTTTGCTGGAGGTGGTGTGCAAGACTTTACACCGAGCCTTTCCTAGGCTAAATCTATTGAGCACAAGCGGGTTAAATATCTTGATGTATGTATAGCTAATGGTTATAGTTTTGGTACCCTAGCTTTTACTACTTTGGGTGAACTTGGTATTGAAACTATCGAGTTTTTGAAAAGGTTGAAGACCTACATAGCTAAGCATGATGCAAATATAAAAGTTGGTAATTTTCTTTTCGTTAGAATAGGTTTAGTTATTCAAAAACTTATTGGAGCCCAACTTGTTGCTAGGCTTCCAACAAGTTTCTTGTAAGAAATTTTTCTTTTCTTTTTGTAAAAAATATTGTATAAAAAATAAAGAAGGAGAAAGAAATAAAACTAAACTAAAATCACTACTTCTACATCTCTGATAAACTCCGGAAAATTGAGCTTCCCTTGTCCATCTGCTTCCACCGTTATTTATGTACACAATTCTTCCAAATATTTCCGCAATATTCACATTTAATTAATATAATACAAATTTATGTGATAAATGAAAAACAATTAATTGAGGGATATTTTACTGTAGCTGTCGGCATGGTTTTTCAATGCCGGAAATCCATCGACCATGCCGGCATCATAGGAAAACCATGCCGATAGCTTATCCCCCATTTGCCCGTTCTAAATGAAATATATGTGGATCTCCAACTAATGCATTTATTTTCTTCCTTATTTATGAGATTGCCTCTTTTTGCTTTCCACTGCTATGGAAATACTTGGAGCACGAATTTGAGTTGAATGAAGTATATGCATGAAGAAGTATTATGAAGTTGAAAATCATGGTCATAATCACAAACTTGCTCTAAAATTCTCAGAAAAAGGGGACGAGGCAAAGCAAGCCGACCTTTGAACTTCTTTGGCCATACATGTATTTGAAGTTGTAGTATTGTTGCATCATCTTTGCATTTGCATCTATACGGTTTCTGTGTAACCTCTGACGGTTTTTGACTTTATTCGGGACGGGTTGTGTTAGAGCATAGCTTGGTTGAACCCACCAAGCGTTGGTATGTCAAGTTTGGTTGTCATATTTTAGTACCAAAACTCATCTAGAGTCGCTTGATTAAATACTATAGTAAACTTTGTTTAGGTTAGACTAGAAAATCTAGGAATATTGAGATGTACAAGTATTACTCCAAAGACCTGAAGAATGAGAAAAAGTAACGACTGCAATGAAGACATCATCCTTCCACTTAAGGTTAGTAATATTGACTTGATCTTGTTTTCATTCCTAACATATCTTTCAAGTCGTATTATACATAACATGCAAAGCTGGATATATATAATACTCTAGTGATTATACTTGGTCATATCATATGATCAAAGTGTTAAGGAATTTATTGAATTACGAAGTATAAACGCTTATCTTTTGGAACTTCGTAAATACAACATCAACATAATATTTGTATTTAGTTACTTGATTATGTGTAAGATATATGTGTGATTTCATCCTATAAAACTATGTATTATTACATTGGTTTAAGAAGTATATGTATGAACTTATTTCATGATCGAACGGGAAATCATGATTGGTCTGGTTCTTTATTGAATATCTTTTGGATGACCAATGCAAGATGACAAGGTAGAACCTATCATAACTTATGCTGAGAATTGAGGTATAACCGGTCATGGCCTATAATAAGTAGCATGTTATAATCGGTCATAACCTACTTTGTGAAGCAAGGTATAACCGGTCACAAGCTACATTGGGAAGTTAATTGTAATCGGTCACAATCTACTTTTGGAAGAAAGGTGTGACCGATCACAAGCTAATTTGGGAAGTAAGGTGTAACCAATCACGAGCTACTTTTGGAAGCATGGTGTAACCGGTCACAACCTATTTTGGGAAGAGTGGTATAACCGGCCATAACTTAAATTGTGAGTCATGGTATAACTGGTCCCAAGGAGCAAAACCGAATTTCCAATATTCACATATCTCTTTATGTTTTGTGTGATCTTGGAATTAGGGTTTGCTGAGAGAAACTTTTAGATGTCGACATTATTTAAACATGTGCATAACTCTTATCATTAATTGTTCAAAGATATTCCTTGATACTCAAGGTGATCCCAAACCGAAATATTGAAAATCATTTAATTACTAACAATTAAAGCATATCATCTAGAAAATATTATTAGTCAATGTGCTACACTAATCATAGAAATTTTTGTAAGAGAGATTTCGGAAATCTTGGTTAACATTTATTGGAAATAGGAAAATCGATTAGGTACTTTAATGAATATCTTGAGAATATTTTCGGTTTTGGAATTTCCTTGTTGTTCAAACAAACTTAGTCTATAAATATTTGAGTTTACATTTCTTGCAAACTATCCTAAGAGCCAGGCAAATTTCATTCTTGTTGTTTCTTGTGCAGCTGTCTATCCGGAGAGGAAAGTACCCTAATTAGGTGAAATCTCTTACGACCGCTCATTTAAAGACTTCTATGGGATCAAGAAGCTCTACGAGTAATGTTGGTGGGAAACTAGATAATTGCATTGTTATTTTAGTTTTCGATTATTGATCTGATTGACTAACAGTTGGTTGAACTTTGATTGCACCTAGTTTGATTATTCTTTAGAGCCCCCTCTTATGACATAAGGGGCACTCAAACTAGATCAAAGTATCGACGGGATCTTTAGAACCATTAGCGGATCTAAAGACATCTTGTGATAATCCATTGTTAACAGACGTTGTTCTGTGTGTGATTGATTACAAGAGGATTCAAGTTGTGTTGTGCAGTTTATTGAAGGCAATTGAAGATTTGAAGACGAAGAAGATTTTCTCATTAGTTTTCGTATCTTGTGAATATAGTGCATAAACGTTGATCGGATGGAATCCAACTAGAATTATGTTTATCTTTGATAGACTTGATTGTCTAGTTGTATAAGATCGGCATCGCTTTATAATTACTCTTTGAGTTCTATATTGATTGATTGCGAATCTAGAAATTGGTTATTTCAGTAATCAAGTTTTAGATTGATCTAACCAGACAAAGGAGTTTATTAGTTAAACGGAAGATTCTTTGTCAACAACTCATACATATCTTTTAAAAAGATTGATTAGAGTGGTTACCAAACAGATTCATTCCTTTGATGTTTGGAATACGATCCAAATGAGTAGTTATTCACGTGCGTGATTCTAGAAGTCGAAGGCGCAGGGATACTGACGAAACTAAGTAGTTAGGGGTAGTCTACTTGGTCTCAACTATACAAAGTTGGTATTAGATTTTGCATAGCGGCTTAATTCTGAGAGTATTCAAAACTGGACTAGGTCTCGGGTTTTTTCTGCATTTGCGGTTTCCTCGTTAACAAAATCTTGCTGTGTCATTTACTTTATTATTCCGTAATTATAATTTATTTATTATAATTTAAAGTAAATTACACTTGTATATTAATCCGAATTACTTGACATTGATCCTAATAGTTAATCGTTTTTTACCGTAACTATTGTCAAGTAAATATCTTGTCGTCATATTGTCTCGACCTCGTCCCTAGACAGTCACACAAGATATAGGCCTTAAGTTGCATTGTCTCGACTATGTCCATAGACGATCACTTAAGTTACCGGACTTATAGGTTGATATTTAAAAGATTGTGGTGTATTTGGGTACCCTCGTCTTTTCAAATTGGTGTATTCCTTTCCTCCTCAGTGACTCCAAAAGCGCAGCCACAGCTAGAGCATTCTGCTTAGTATCATCTTCATCATCCGGAAGACCGAAATTCTTCTCAAAGCTCCCTGCATAATGTACCTTGTATAACTAAAACAAAAAGCTTTTATAAATCACAAGGAAAGCAAACAACCATAAAAATTAAGACACTCCATAAATAAATAAATAAATAAAAACTCCATAAAAAAGAAATAACACTCCATATGTTTTCATAAACACTACAAGTACTTTCATGTTTCATTCATTCAAAGTAATCACGGGTTGGTTAGGAGTATTGAGTATCAAACACAACGTTAGGAACGCTTTCATCCATCAACGCATCGGTAAATTCATTGCTTCGGTGATGTTGTTGTTGATTGTGTGATGTAGACGCTCCATCTTCACGCCTAGGATGGTAAAATTCTTGATTTGTAGGCCATTGTGAATATGTACCGCCCAATGTGAGATCTCCTGGATTGTTTGGTTTTTGGGAACGGACAAATGGTATTGAAGAAGAAGAAGATCTGCCAGATGAGGAACATGAAGTTGAAGCTCAGCGCATTGACTCCATCCATACGACTTCACGATCTCCAACCTGGAATGAATATAGTTGTTCCATATAACTAAAGCAATCCTCCTACAAGTATAAAGTAGAGAGATTTAGTTAAATATTCAAGAAACTCAAAATGAAAATGCAAAAAAATGTAAATGTACTTACCAATGTCAAACCCATTGTAGAAAAGTTATACGGACAAGGACGCCTTGGAACCGTTACTGGCTCTTCTATGCTGACTGCATTGGAAAATGGTAAAGTGACATCTATCTCCGGTAGCTGTGACAGGGGCTCATTTTGTGTGCCATAAGTATAGTTCTATGACATCAGGTTAGGAGGCGGGTGATTAGGAAGCAAATGGAGAGGAAGAGTTGTGCTACCCACTGCTATCTCATCGACGTTCTGTGAATGGTATGACTCAGTGAGATAAGTTTCAACACTCTTCTTCTTCCATCACTTGTTATATTGATCCTCAGTGATTGCAAAATAGTGATCGGCGCCTACACTTACAATCTCCCTGTCCACAACTGATTGCAAATTTGGAGGATTTGCTGGGACTACAATCTCACATGCTATCTGCCTCTGGAATCTTTCATCCAAGTAACAACTAGCTCTTGTGTTTATTTTTTCTAGGTCAAAAAACACAACTCTCCTTTTGGACAACTCTAGTGCATGGTAAGAATGCACTCCCACAGAATACTCAATGTCTACCTATGGTTTCCAAATACATGATGAACTTGTTCTAGAGTCAATATGTCCTCTTGCGTTGGAGACTGGGTGTTTCTTCGTATCCCTTTGGCCTTTTATTTGTCCTCTCTTCTTTGATTGCTTAATTTTTTTTCCTTCTTGAAGAGACAAAACTTTGGGAAAACGTCCCGATATCTGACAAAGCAAGGGTTGCATATTACAGAAGTAATAATAGTACCAATATTCAAGTACCATAACCATGCCAGATAAATCCTTACCTTTGGTTGACCAGTCGTCAAGAAATTTATAGGTATTACCTAAGGAAGCTATATCTCAATCATATTCCCCAACTCTATATAAATCATTATGAAAAAGCGGGGGTCTAAAAACCACACCCAATATTTCGCTTAGCAATCTGTATGGACTAACTCCAATATACTTTCAAGAGAATCAACTTGACAGTCAGACTTAATCTTAAGAAAAGAATATCCAAGAGTTATATCTTTATTTCTCAATTCAATCTGCAATCAAACAAATAGGAATTTGCGAGCCCGATTGAATATAAGAAATAACTTGGACGGTATCAAAAACCAATATCCAAGTGTCAATCAATTTAATCAACAACCCAAAGGTCGGATTCACAATTGATTGAACTTACGCATAACCTGTGATATTTCAATTATATAGAAAATATAATGCAAAAAAGAAATAACACAGACACCGTAAATTTTGTTAAAGAGGAAACCGCTAATGCAGAAAACCCCCGGGACCTAGTCCAGATTTGAACACCACACTGTATTAAGCCGCTACAGACACTAGCCCACTACAAGTTAACTTCGGACTAGAATGTAGTTGAGCCCTAACCAATCTCACACTGATCAAGGTACAGTCGCGTTCCTTACGCCTCTGAATCCCAGCAAGACTCTACGCACTTGATTCCCTTAGCTGATCTCACCCACAACTAAGAGTTTCTACGACCCAAAGTTGAAGACTTGATAAACCAATCTGTCTCACACAGAAAAGTCTATTGAATAGATAAATCTATCTCCCATGGAAATACCTAGAAGTTTTTGTTTCATCTTTTGATAAATCAAGGTGAACAGGAAACAATTGATATACCAGACTTACATTCCCGAAGAACTGCCTAAAAATATCAATCACCTCACAATAATCTTAATCGTATGGTAGCGAAACAAGATATTGTGGAATCACAAACGATGAGATGAAGATGTTTCTGACTACTTTTTATCTTGCCTATCGGAGAATAAATATCGAGCAAATCTTAGAGAAGATAGTACTCAATACGATGGAAAACAGCAAGATCAGAACACGCAACTACAGAGAAAATAGTTGGGTTTGGCTTCACAATCCCAATGAAGTCTTCAAGTCATTAACCTACAGGGTTTTGTGAAAAACCTAAGGTTAAAGGAGAATCGACTCTAGTCGCAACTAGTATCACACATGAGGTATGGGGATTAGGTTTACCAGTTGCTAGAGTTCTCCTTTATATAGTCTTCAAATCAGGGTTTGCAATCAATGTTACCTTGGTAACAAAGCATTCAATATTCACCGTTAGATGAAAACCTGATTAGACTCAAGCTAATATCTTTCAACCGTTTGATCGAACTTAGCTTGTTACACACAAACGAAAAGTGACTTCATTTAGATATGGGTAACCGTACCTAAACGTGTACACCTTGTTGGCTCAACAATAGTTAACCGAAGTTAGCCATATGAACACTTTCATATCAACCATATTCATCTTAACCATAACTAGTTCAAATGACTCAAATGAAACTAAAACTAGAGTTGTTCAATTGTTTATATTCTCATAGAAGTATACAAGACACAATTGAAGCAAAATCAATTTTGATTCACTCGAATCAATTCATGAACATTATAGCCACGATTTGCAAAAGATTGCATTCCTTATTATATAAATGTATTTGTTCATGAACAAACCGATTTTAGAACATAACCTTCTCAAGTATGCAAACGGGTACACATACCTAAGTGGCCGGACCAAGTTTGGGTGCGCCAGTACACGAACGGGTAAGCATACCTTCCAAAAGTCAGTTGAATTTTCGGAACTTGAAACTCACGCCAGTACGCATACCGGTATGCATACTAAGTTCCCGGACTTCCATAAGCAACCTGTACGCATACGGGTATGCATACCATGGTTCCCGGACTTGGACAACACATATGCAAGTACGCATACTGTGCTATATCCAATCATGGTTATTTGTTCTAAACTTCCATTTCAATCATTGAAACATTCTCGGAAGACGACAATAGCTATCTCACACAAACTATTAGCTTCAAAGCAATTTTCAAGTGATCGAATGATCAATATGAAACATTCCGAGTCTACATCAAATGACTGTCTCACACAAATCATGTAAGATGTTACAAGGCGATTTTCACATGATCATCTTTTGACTTTCGTCAAGAATATAAGATGAACTTGGTTAAAGCGAAAGCTTACCAACACATATTTCGAGAAATATGTAAGCGAGTTAAACTCAGCTCGAAATATCAAATGTGTATAATCGAGGTTTGTATAGCTATACGACTTTTGTCTCAAATAAAAGATAGAGTAGATAGACTTTTGAGTGATAGATGAGTTCAAGTCTCCACATACCTTTTGTTGATGAAGTTCCACAAAATCCCCTTAGTAGTTCTCCGTCTTCAATCGACGAACGCCGTGAAGTCTAATGCTCAAGTATACTTACTATCCTAATCCGATACTTAGCTATAAGTAGACTAGAAATCAAGACTTATAGTTTTGGCAACTAAACTTGACAACAAGCTTGAGATAGCAACACTTGAGAGTTCGACCGATCCGTGCTCTAACAATCTCCCCTTTGTCAATTTTAGTGACAAAACTATCAATACATATGGATTACAAAATAAATAAAATTTGTAGCTTCTCATCCAAATGCTTGATTTCCTTGGTTCTTCAACATTACTCGAAATATTCGTCACTTCCAAGTACTCCAGTGATTCTGAACATGTTCAACTCAGCATCATTGTTGTTGAAGATCCGTAGCTATAACAATGAGAAAACAGTAGCTCTCAATCATTGTTATACAGTGTCATAGTATCATTACACAACATCAAAGTCCAATTGTATCACAACTTTGACAACAATACTATGGTGATATGTATTACTCTCCCTTAGTCAATACTTCATCTCACATGAAAACCACTCCCCCTTACATAATGATCCGTAAACCATACATATTTTTAGTGTGATCTACACATTAATTCTCCCCATTTTTGTCAATATAAATTGGCAAAGGTACGAAAACTAGTGGGATCATAATGAAATTCTCATAGAGACACTTCATGACTAAAATAGAACATATCAACTTTGTTTCGATGATTTCACATAGTCGAAAGTTAGTGTATTCATCAAGGAGTTTATAAAGATATAAGAAAACTCCTACAATATTGCATAACCGCACTCCCCACAAAGATTTGGCAATTAAGCACAAGTTCAATTAAGAACTCTCCCCCATAAAATGTCATTCCCGAGAGAACAACAAGAGCGACCTTACTTTTATAAGAAAAGAACTAGGATTTCTTTGGACATTAACAAATTACATGAAACATGAATTTATATCCAGAAAACTCAATGAAATTAACCACAAGAGAACCCATGATTAATTTAATCGGAAATGCTCACATAAGAGAACTTACGGAGCCGCACAGTACTTTCATATAGAAGTGGATCAGGGAAAGATCAATACTGCGGAATATACAAAGATTCATTATATTTTCATCAATATTTGCATAATGATATCATAGACTTAATCTTTGTTAACAAAAGTTCATTCTATCTTCCATCAATATTTGCATAAAGACATATAATAGACTTAACTTTTGACATATATGTGACAATCATAGTTCACGGACGCAAACGCTCATATCCTTTAACATTATTTTTGCAATATATAAAACCAATAAAGATTAATACTGCAAAATCATCTTCCAAAATCTACAAATGAGCTTAGAAGATGAGTACTCCAAGAATCCAAGTTCCCAAGTCCAAGAGAAGTGGAACAAGTGCGACGAAACGGAGCAAAACACTCAAAAACAAGAGTCGGGACAAATACCAATCTTAACTCATCCAAATTCAAGAATTCTTATCTCCATTTTGAAGAGAATTCAAAGAGGAAGAGGATGCAAAAATAATGAGGCCATTCCGAGTTCCGACGAAGAAGTTATGGCCAAAACAAGTTTACCGAATATCGACGTCTACAGGCCAGTATGCATACCGGTTTGCAAACGAATTTTCATGACCTGGAGCAGTATGCAAATGGGTTTGTGAACTAAAATCCCTGAATTTTGATTTTAAATGATGGTATGCATACCTGGTATGTGTACCATGAAGTCCAAACATCCCGAACTATTATTTTCAAACCTAAACATTTAAGAACCTTAAACACAAATCAAGTTAGGTAGAAATGAACGATAAGTAAGGTACATAGATCATTATAAGTACTCTAAGCAAATGATAAAAACACAAATCTTGCTCAAGTTTATAGACATACCTTTTAGAAGGATCCTGTCGTGAATCCTACGGCTTTACCAAATATTCAATATCATACCTTACACTATATGTGCGCCCCAATTCTCGTGCTTCCCTCACCGTATACTTAACAGGGCATTACTTGGTGAGGATGCACTTACAACACAATCAAGTTGTGTTGAGGTGAACAATGTCTTGCTCACCACAAGTGACTGAAACAAACTTTTCCGTAGCTATGGATTTTTCACCATCTATAGTTTTTGGCTTATTCTGTTTCACTTTTGGATTATCATGAAAGAGATCACTTTTAGAACCTTTCACATCCAAATCCATTTTTCCAAAGAACCTTTTAAGTTCCAACATCATGGATACTGCCTTCTCCATAGTCATGGAATATTTTCTGGGAGATCATTTCTTTTCACACTCAAAGCATCATTGGCTTTCTTTGGTACCCAATTCTGAGTGCGTTTAGGAACAATATGAACCTTCTTCCCATTACTCTCTTCTAGATTTCTCGGAAGAGAATCGGATTGACTATTCTTTTGTAAGTTAGTCTTTCTCCAATTGGGAGCATCGGATCTTGTCTTCGTCTTTACGAAGTTATCCCTTTGATAACCATTACGATTATGAAAAGGATTCGTATGACATTTATAGGCAAATCTAGGTTTATCACAACACTGATTCCTTTGCCTAAAGGTTGGACATTTACAACCTGTAACGTTAAGGGGATTAGTCTTAACATATGATCTTGGTTTCACAACTTCTTGTGATGCCCAAACAAGAACATCATGAAGTTTCTCATTCCTTATACGGAAACGACATCTCCTTTCCAGGTGACCTTTATTTCCGCAGTAGTGGAAAACGTAAGGAATGTTCTTACCTCGATCCGTGTGTGCTGACTTTGGAGGTTGATATACTTTGCTCTTTCGAACCTTAACTGCCGGTGAAGGTATTTCACTTTTGCCATCAGTGGAAACCTTTTGTTGAGAAGAATCACTAGCCTTGATTTTTTTTACCTCTTTGCTAATACTTGGAGTATCTATTCCCTTATAGCCCAATCCTCGTGTATCACGATGATTTTTACTTGCTCCTAGCATAGTGGTTAATTTGCTTGAACTAGTGTTGAACTTTTTCAAGTCATCTTCCAACATCTTGATTTTATCAAGAGCAGCAGCTAAATCATCCTCAAGGCGTTTTTCTCGAGCGAGATAAGCACTTTCTCTGTCATAAAAACTAATTTGTTGAGAGTTAATCCTTGCTTCAGATTCTGCAAGTTTCTCCTCCAATGAAAAGTATTTTTTATAAAGGTTATCACATTCAAGTGACTTCATACGTAGGTTTTCCTCAGAATCCTTGAGGATCGATTCGTTAGAAAGATTCGAAACATAAACACATGCGTAACATCTTCTCAATTTCTTGTTTGCACGACAGATATTATTCAGAAAAGGTGTAACATGAGAAGTTTTCATCTTCTTCTTTTCCACCCAATCCAATAGCTGAACATACTCTGTGACTTCCTCATCAACATCTCTATAAATATCTGAATCACCTTCATCAGAAAGTTCATCCAACTGTTCTTCTAGGCGTGATTCCCAGTTATCGACAGTTTTTACATCAAGAGAATATTTAGATATTGACCTAGATATGACAGTTCTCTCAGGTGAATCCAAGCTTTGAAAAACATATGGTAATTTTTGAACTGGTACGTTATTAGAGATAAACTCGTCCATAAAGTCAGATCGCTACAAACACAGACTTATAAGTTCTTAAACATGTTTGCCAACTCTGATACCAATTGAAAAAGCGGGGGTCTAACAACCACACCCAATATTTCGCTTAGCAATCTGTATGGACTAACTCCAATATACTTTCAAGAGAATCAACTAGACAGTCAGACTCAATCTTAAGAAAAGTATATCCAAGAGTTATATCTCTATTTCTCAATTCAATCTGCAATCAAACAAATAGGAATTTGCGAACCCGATTGAATATACGAAATAACTTGGACGGTATCAAAAACCAATATCCAAGTGTCAATCAATTTAATCAACAACCCAAAGGTCAGATTCACAATTGATTGAACTTACGACCAACCTGTGATATTTCAATTATATAGAAAATATAATGCGGAAAAGAAATAACACAGACACCATAAATTTTGTTAACGAGGAAACCGCAAATACCGAAAACCCCCGGGACCTAGTCAATATTTGAACAACACACTGTATTAAGCCGCTACAGACACTAGCCTACTACAAGTTAACTTCAGACTGGAATGTATTTGAGCCCTAACCAATCTCACACTGATCAAGGTACAGTCACGTTCCTTACACCTCTGAATCCCAGTAGGACTCTACGCACTTGATTCCTTTAGCTGATCTCACCCACAACTAAGAGTTGCTACGACCCAAAGTCGAAGACTTGATAAACCAATCTGTCTCACACAGAAAAGTTTATTGAATAGATAAATCTATCTCCCACGGAAATACCTAGAATTTTTTGTTTCGTCTTTTGATAAATCAAGGTGAACAGGAACCAATTGATATACCAGACTTATATTCCCGAAGAACTGCCTAAAAATATCAATCACCTTACAATAATCTTAATCGTATGGTAGCGAAACAAGATATTGTGGAATCACAAACGATGAGATGAAGATGTTTCTGACTACTTTTTATCTTGCCTATCGGAGAATAAATATCGAGCAAATCTTAGAGAAGATAGTACTCAATACGATGGAAAACATCAAGATCAGAACACGCAACTACAGAGAAAATAGTTGGGTTTGGCTTCACAATCCCAATGAAGTCTTCAAGTCATTAACCTACAGGGTTTTGTGAAAAACCTAAGGTTAAAGGAGAATCGACTCTAGTCGCAACTAGTATCATACATGAGGTATGGGGATTAGGTTTACCAGTTGCTAGAGTTCTCCTTTATATAGTCTTTAAATCAGGGTTTGCAATCAATGTTATCCTGGTAACAAAGCATTCAATATTCACCGTTAGATGAAAACCTAATTAGACTCAAGCTAATATCTTTCAACCGTTAGATTGAACTTAGCTTGTTACACACAAATGAAAAGTGGCTTCATTTTGATATGGGTAACTGCACCTAAACGTGTACACCTTGTTGGCTCAATAATAGTTAACCGAAGTTAGCAATATGAGCACTTTGATATCAACACACTAGTGCAAACAAACATGACATGTTGTCGACAAGTGTTGGATGCAGTATCCTAATCTAAACCTAAAAGGGTTGCAGAAGAGAGAAGCCATGATGGCAACACTAGTCGCACAATCTCTAAAATAAGTTCGAGGACTAACAAAAATTAATCAAAAGCTCTTTCTAATGGCAGGAGGCGTAGAAGAACTTACAAAAGACGATCCTAGGGAACGACTCTTCACAGTTAAAATGCAGGTTAAGACAATACTTATAGATGTTGTTATTGACCCGGGAAGTCAGAAAATTTACTTTCATATTCTTTGGTACAAAAGTTGGGTTTGAAGACTTTCAAACATCTTAAACCCTATCCTTTAGGGTGGCTTCAAAAGGAAGGTGGTCTACAGGTTTCAGAGCAGTGTACGTTCAAGTTTGCTTTTGATGAGTCATACATTGATGAGGTTACATGAGACGTGGTTCCATTAGTTGTTTGTCAGGTTGTACTTGGTAGTCCTTACTTGTGGGATCGAGATGCGATTTTATATAGGAGGGAGCAGAAGTATACCTTTACCAAAGATGGGGAAGCATTTGTAATACAATCTATAGACTCTCCTCTTGAGGGAGCGACCTTGATTACATCCACTCAGGAAAAACGGTTGGTGAATGCTAGTACAAAATTCATTCTCCTTATCCGTTCTCTTGACGAGAAACTGAGTAGAGTTTGTTTGGAAACCCTAACCAAACAACAAGAGGACGACCTAGAAAGGTTGAAGATGTTTGAACCACCATTACTAGATAATGAAGGAGATTACAAGATAATCTAGCCACATGCGGAAGACTTGTGGTTTGATAGAGAAGAACCACTCGAAGAGGATTGCATTACGAAACGAAATGATACTAAGACAAGATAAGAAGATAAGGACGCTTTTCTAATTGGAAGTCGAAGTCAAGTTCCCAGGAAGAAGAGATGGTTCAGCAGGGAGAAAGGAACTCTCAGGTTCCCTAACCTCTAAATCTTACTTTCATAGGAGTTCAAGTTCTTGGGGGGGGGGGGGGGGGGGGCATGTAACATGTGTATCTTCCTTTCCCTGGGAACTAGTGATTCTCAAGACGAATTGAGGATAAAACTGTAATTTAGGAGGGATTACGGATTTAAGGCAGTATTCCTATAGAAGGAAAATATATTCCTAGGAGGTTTGGGAAACCAAACCAAAGTTAGGAAGTATACCAAGATAAGGAAATACTTCTTAGACAAGGTAATATTCCTTGATAGGGAAATATGCCTAGAAAAGGAATTATTCCTAGATAAGGAAATAGATTCCTAGAAGGTTTGGGAAACCGTTAAAATTATAAATAGAGTTGTTTAGCTCATAGCTAAGGACATCTAGAGAGTGTGGTTTGACACCTAGAAAAGGAGGTTTAACACACATACCTAGAGACAAGTTTGTGAGGCAATTAATTATTGTAAAAGCAAACTTAGCAAATAGTTTAAGGTTATTTACCTAGAGAGATTGTGAGCGTAACAAAGAGAGAATTGTAATCGTTTTCTTGTTCATAATCTAGAGAAGATATTTTCTTCGAATATGGTTTCTAGTGTGTTCTGTTTTCTAGTTTTCGTCTATTATTATATTGAATTCCGTCTTTATAATAATAGTCACCAAGGTACAAAGATCATACGTATCAAGTTGGTATCAGAAAAGGTTCGTTTCTTTTAGGGAAGACTACTGTGGTTTATGGTCTTCACTAGATCTCTCTACAAAATGCTTGGTGAGGTACTCGAGAAGCTAGAAGACGTTAGGAGAATAAGGGGATCAAGGATGACGAAGTCAGATGATGATCCTAAGCATAGCGAACCACAAACTATGGAAGAAAAGGTGGCTACGCCATAAACAGACATGAAGTCGATTCAAACCGCCCTTAAAGAATTGACTGAATGTATTCGTTCTCATACACCCAAGCCGAAGACGAAGAAAAAGATTACACCTTCACCTGAAGCTTCGGAAGAAGACGATGAGGAAGAAGAAGAAGATGAGGACGAAGAAAAGAAGAAAAGCGAGTTTCTTAAAAGTCCTACATCAACTAAACTTCATGGTAAGAATCTGAAAATTGATTTTCGTGTTGATATTCCACTTTACGATGGGAGTGTCGATGTAAAAAATTGGATAATTGGATAGAACGCCTAGAGATGTATGTTTCTTTCTTTGAATATGGTTCAAAGGAAAAGATTGCTTTCGCGGCATTGAAGCTACAAAAGCATGCTCTAACCTGGTGGAAAGCTTATCAAAAACAAAACCTAGGTAATGGAGTATTGTCGTGGAAAAGATTCAAGGAAGTTTTAAGGAAACAGTTTTATCCGGTTGGCTACCTTGAGGAGAGATGGTTCAAGTAGTACAACTTGAAGCAGTCTTACAACCAAACCGTGCAAGAATATACTTCGGAATTTCAGAATCAAGCTATGATTTTTGATTTAGACTTGGAAGATCATGCTATCTATATGAAGTATATCTCCGGGTTCCATGAGTATATACGAAAGGAGTTGAAGATGTTTTCGGTGGATACTATCTCTGAAGCAAGCATAAAAACAAATGCCATCGCAGGCAGGCTTAAGAAATCTGATGTTGAGGGACACATTAAGGGGAAGTATGGAGGTTTGGTCGCTAAAGGAGATGAAAGGAGCAAAGAGGATAAGAAGTCTAAAGACAAATAAGGTTTGATTTGCACTCATTGCAAACAAACAGGACATGTTTTCGAAAAGTGTTGGATGAAGTATCCTAATCTAAAACCAAAAGGGTTGCAGAAGAGAGAAGTTATGATGGAAACACTAGTCGCACAATCTCCAAAAGAAGTTCGAGGACTAACAGAACCTAATCAAAATCTCTCTCTAATGGCAGGAGGCGTAGAAGAACTTACAAAAGACGATCCTAGGGAACGACTCTTCACAGTTAAAATGCAGGTTAAGACAACACTTATAGATGTTGTTATTGATCCGGGAAGTCAGAAGAATTTACTTTCATATTCTTTGGTACAAAAGTTGGGTTTAAAGACTTTCAAACATCCGAAACCCTATCATTTAGGGTGGCTTCAAAAGGAAGGTGGGCTACAGGTTGCAGAGCAGTGTACGTTCAAGTTTTCTTTTGATGAGTCATACATTGATGAGGTTACATGCGACGTGGTTCCATTAGAGGTTTGTCAAGTTGTACTTGGTAGTCCTTACTTATGGGATCGAGATGCGATTTTACATAGGAGTGAGCAGAAGTATACCTTTACCAAAGATGGGGAAGCATTTGTAATACAAGCTATAGACTCTCCTCTTGAGGGAGCGAGCTTGATTACATCCACTCGGGCAAAATGGTTGGTAAATGCTAGTACAAAGTTCATTCTCTTTATCCATTCTCTTGACGAGAATCCGAGTAGAGTTTGTTTGGAAACCCCAACCAAACAACAAGAGGACGACCTAGAAAGGTTGAAGATGTTTGAACCACCATTACTAGATAATGAAGGAGATGACAAGATAATCTTTCCACATGCGGAAGACTTGTGGTTTGATAGAGAAGAACCACTCGAAGAGGATTGCATTACAGAGCGAAGAGATACTAAGACAAGACAAGAAGATAAGGACGATTTTCTAATTGGAAGTCGAAGTCAAGTTCCCAGGAAGGAGAGATGGTTCAGCAGGGAGAAAGGAACTCTCAGGTTCCCTAACCTCCAAATCTAACTTTCACAGGAGTTCAAGTTCTTAAGGAGGGGCGCAACATGATACATGTGTATCTTCCTTTCCCCGGGAACTAGTGATCCTCAAGATGAGTTGAGGATATAATTGTAATTTAGGAGGGATTACTGACTTAAGGCAGTATTCCTATAGAAGGAAAATATATTCCTAGGAGGTTTGGGAAACCAAACCAAAGTTAGGAAGTATACCAAGATAAGGAAATACTTCCTAGATAAGGTAATATTCCTTGATAGGGAAATATACCTGGAAAGGGAATTATTCCTAGATAAGGAAATATATTCCTAGAAGGTATGGGAAACTGTTAAAGCTATAAATAGAGTTGTTTAGTTCATAGCTAAGGACATCTAGAGAGTGTGTGGTTTGACACCTATAAAAGGAGGTTTAACACACATACCTAGAGACAAGTTTGTGAGGCAATTAATTATTGTAAAAGCAAACTTAGCAAATAGTTTAAGGTTATTTACCTAGAGAGATTGTGAGCGTAACAAAGAGAGATTTGTAATCGTTTTCTTGTTCATAATCTAGAGAAGATATTTTCTTCGAATCTGGTTTCTAGCGTGTTATGTTTTCTAGTTTTCGTCTATTATTATACTGATTTCCGCCTCTATAATAATAGTCACCAAGGTACAGAGATCATACGTATCAACCGGTGTGACCGATCACAAGTAGATACCATATATAGATGTAATCGTTCCTACCTAATTATTGTTATAAGGTAGTACCGGTCCCTACCTGAATATTTTTATAAGGTAATTTGTAAGACCCCAATGTTCTTTTTTTAATTCAGGCCATTTGGGCGGAAATCAACTTTTGGTTGTTAAGTGGTGCCCAAAATTTGGAATGCAGATACATTCATTTGTTTGTATGGTGATTTAATCCAAACAATGGGTGCCTTGATAGGACCACATGCACCAAAACACCTCCTGTGCACACATGTCAAATAGGAAGGTATCAGGGGTTTTTTTGTAATTTTTTTTTTTTTATACAAAGACAAAAACCAGGAAGATAAGAAAGAAAAGGGGAGAGGACTTTTCCTTTTTCATTTCATTTTCCCCTTGCCTATCTTCCCCTTTCACTTGTTGTTGTCAATAAGTTTCTCTTAGGAAACAAAGTAATAAACTTTAGAAATTGTTGTTAAACATTAAGAATCGAAGTGTGTTGTAGCTTGAGAATCATCATGTTATTGTTTTAGAGCCCTTGAAGATGGAGATGCAATTGTGGTTGGGATTCTATAATGGAATTAGTGTTTAACGAAATTTTAGGATAGGATCATTACTTTTGCTAAATGAAGAAATGGGTTCCAATGATCACCTTGAGTTGTTGATTTATGGGTTGAATTCGGTGAAACCTTCAAATTAGGGTTCATGTTGGGAATTTGGAGGTTTTATCTAATTCAATGTTAAATCTTCATTTCTTACTATTCAAGCATATGGGTTAGTGTTAATCTCTTTAAATCCATGTTTTGATTTACCTATCTAAACAAGATATTTGTTGGATTTTGGTATAAAGTAGTTTTTCATGCAATTTAAGAAGTGTATGGTAAATCATTTTAGTTGCATGAATTTACTTATGTTAGATTTATGTCATACATGCTTTATTCTCATATGGAATGAGCCTTGATTAATTGGTGGGTTCATAAATGGATTTTAGTTGAGATGAGAATTGGGATTTGCTAGTCTTTGAATTTGTATTTGAATTTATGCAAGTATATAAACCATGTATTTAGCTTGTATGGTTGATATTAAATCTTTAGTAATGTAATCCATGAGTTTGCATGTGTTGGTTTGTGTTCTAAATGCATGCTTTGCCCTTATGTTGATATAGATGGTTGAGAATCGAACAAATTCTTTATTAGAATTTCTGATTTTTCCAAGGAGGTAACATGTTCGATAGAATGTCTCAAATAGCTATTAGTATGGCTACACGGACAGCCTTTTTGGGGGTTATTTATGGTGCATTTTGGTGAGGATTTGGTCAATGGCTTCTTCACGAAAAGTGTTTGTATTAGTGCCGTCTATAGCATGTTCGAAGGGCATGATATTTGGATTTATAGAGTGTGAGTTATAGCCAAGAGAAAACTGCATGTCATTGCTGATTTTCTGAAGGCAGCATTTGACAGGGTTTTGTCTAATGATTTTGAACCCTTTAGACTTTGAATTAGGTCTAGGTTCCTTCGAAGAAGTTGTAATGGGTTGTGAGGGCTTTCCGAAATGGTATAGCATGTTTCATTTGGTTCATTACTTTAGAAATTATCACCTGTCAAACTTAGCATGTTAGTGCTGAAATTTCTGGAAAATGTGGTGGTGGTGGTGGTGATACTACAGAGACTTCAGGGTCGTATTTAGGTTTGATAAGTGTTAAATTCAGTCTAGCTTAAAACTATAAAGTTGTAAATGAAGGTTTCATTTTTCTATTGAAGTATCACTTAGTATAGATCCCAATTGATGGAGAAATGACAATTTCAATGTAGGCAGTCAAACTCATTCCTTGCATACATGTTGGGCTATAAGTATGCTCGGAGAACATGGTTTTCTTGGTTCTCATCTAATGAATTGATTCATAATATTGTGACAATGCTTTACAATACCTATCTTCTATGACTCATTTTGAGCATAAACGGTAAAACCTCATGTTTAGTTTAACATAAATGAACTCCTACATTTTATATGAACTTAGATGTTATTGTGCTTTGGCTAGCTTGCTTAGATACAAAAATGCCGACAGTCATGGTGTACATAGTAATGAAACTAAAACTAAGTTGTTAATCATGTTGTTATGCAGTAGGTGATTTTTACAATTTCTACTGCCGCTTAAATCTGCATAATGTACACAAACCTTATATGTTATTGAGATTTGAATGTATAACACGGTTCTTGGCTTTTTGAATTCTTTTCTTAGATTACTGAAGTATAGATTTCAATAACGAGGTTATTAGCTTACTTGATCATTTTATAGCGGGGATGTTATGTTCTTTTGTGATATATCGTTAGGTGATCAAATACAGATAGTTGAGTACCTCTTTAAACTGAAATGGCACTTTTATAACTAAATTTCTATTCGTATAAACAAGTGCAGTACTGGTGGAGGTGTCTTATGCAAGTGCATGCAGTTGACATGTAACTTGTATGTGAAGCAGATCTCTCAATTTGAGTTGAAATTGGATACTGGCAGTAGTGATTGTTGGTGCCACACAATGTTTGTGGAAATGTGCTAGTTTTTCGAACCATTTAGTCTTGACCTTGTAGACGTGGAAACCATATCTCTGACTTGTCATACTAATGCCAGTATGAGAGATGCATGATTGGCCTTAATGCCCGATATAGGTAAATAGAAATATCTTGGTTTGTGCTAATTAGATAGACACGCTTTTCACTACGGTCGTTGTTTCTATGAGTTTAACATCGAGTTCAGTGTACTACACATATTTTAGTTTCTACCGCGGAGCTTCCTTTGTTGTCAATTCCGCATATACTGGCAGGTCTTAGTTTATGTATCATCAACTGTTTGGACCTAGCTCTACATTTTCAGCTTTTGGACATAGCTATTATTACATATTTGGACTATAATAATTGGATTAATTACCATGATCACATAAGTGTTATTACTATCTTATATTTTCAAACAAAATGTATAATTATCTTCTACCAGTGATCTTAAGTCGCAGGAACGACGTCGGTATCAATGTTTGACATTTTGCCATTAATTGAATTTTGCTAAGATCGATCGCAGGTTTAAGGGTGGTTGTTGCTATGCAGCTCATACCATCCACAGCAGAGGTAATTGCTACAATTGAGTTCACATTATCTAAACATTATGACGAACTACGGTCGTACTTGATCCCTTCGAGCAACGGAGAGGGTATGTAGGCAGCCGCTATGCGGTTCAACACAACTATGCAAGGTTATTCATATCGTCTGAAAGGAGTTGGTTACTGTTTGGCAGTTCATACCATCCGAATTCGGAGATGATTGCAACCTTGGCATTCTATATATCGTTGGTAAGAGGTAGTTGCAGTATTAGATGTTCATACTACCTAGTGAGAGATGATTATTACTATCTCTCATTTTTGGCAACTTGCCATGTAAATTATTAGAGTTGGCAACTGGCCATCTCTCATTTTTGGCAATTGGCCATATAAAGTATTAGATTGTCAACTGACCATCTAGATTATCAGAATTGGAACCTGGCCATATAAAGTGTTAGAGTTGGCAACTGGCCATCTCCCATTTTTGGCAACTGGCCATCTAAATTATTAGAATTGGCAACTGGCCATCTAAAGTGTTAGAATCGACAACTGGCCGTATGAAGTGTTACAATAGGCAACTGGTCGTATAAAGTGTTAAATTGGCAATTGGCCGTGTGTTATTTTTAGGTACTGGCCTTTTTATTATTTTTGGCAACTGGCCAAGGGAGAGTAGTAGATAGAAATCATTATCCGATTCAATGACCCTTGTGAAGTTGGGAACTCTTGTCGGATTTTCTGAGTATTATGGTATGGGACATATGCTCAGAGAATCTGAGAAATTTAAAAGTCTGGTTTCTTGAGTGGCGTACCAGAGAGTTGGAGCTTTCCAAGCGGGCCGAAACCCAGTTCACTGGAAGTCCATATTTTCTGATCCATCACATAATTGGCATGACCGATCCTGGTAATTGGTGTGACCGATCCTAGTGATGGGTATAACCGATCCTACCTGATTATTTTTATTAGGTAATATCGATTCCCACCTGATTACTTTTATAAGGTAGAACCAATTACCTAAAGATATCAACATACTTTGAACACGAACAATAACTCTTATCATTTATTGTTAAAAGATATTCCTTAATACTCAAGGTGATCCTGTGCCGAAATAAATTGAGAATCTTTTAATTAAGGTTTTTGGTTTTATATGCTTTAATTACCAATAATTAAATGCATATCTCTAGAGAATAAAAATTAGTAATGTGCATTTACTAATTGAAGATTTTGTTAGAGCATAGCTCGGTTGAACCCACCAAGCGTTGGTATGTCAAGTTTGGTTGTCATATTTTAGTGAATCAAAACTCAATTTAAGAGTCGCTTGATTATGTACTAGAGACAATTTCGTATAGGTTAGGCTAGAAAGATTAGGATAATGAGACATACAAGTATTACCTGAAGACTTGAAGAATGTGAAGAAGTAAGGAGCTACATCGACGACATCATCCTTCCTCTTGAGGTTAGTAATATTTTGACTTGAACTGTTTCATTCCCAACGTATCTTTCAAGTCGTGCTATATTGAAAACATAACTGCGAAGCTGTGAATGATTATACTCTAGTAGACATAGTGTTAAGGAATTAGAATACAAAGTATAACGCTTATCTTTTGAACTTCGTATATAAGACATCGACATAATCGTATGAATGCTATTGTGATTATGTGTACGGGTATGGGTGAAGATTTCGTCCTAGGAAACAATGTTTACATTCGTTTAAAGGAAGTACATTCTTGAACTCGTTTTATGAATCGAAAGGGAAATCGTTAGGCTTATTGGTATTGTTATTCATTGCATATCTTTGGATTACCAATATGTGTGAGTTAGTAGAACCGATCATAACTTATTATGTATCTTGGTAAAACTAGTCACAATGCCTGACTTATGTATTGGTATGACTTTTATTAGTGTAACCGATCCTAAGTAATCACCTAAGATGGTATGATCGATAGTTGTAATTGGTGTGACCGATCCTAGTAATTGGTGTAACCGATCCTAGTAATTGGTGTGACCGATCACAAAAGAGTTGTAATCGATCCTTGTAATTGGTGTAACCAGTCCTGGTAATTGGTGTAATCGATCCTGGTAACTGGTGTGACCGATCACAAGTAATACCATGAGAATTTGGTAACCGGTCCTGGTAATTGACGTAACCAATTTGGTAACTAATGTAACCGGTCCCAGTAACCATATTAAGGTAGAACCGATCCTTGTGTTTGGTAGAACCGTAAACCCATGATTAGTATGTTGATTTTATCAATCACATAGTTCTTGGAAATCAAATGAACCAGTTCTAAACTTGTTTGGAAGTGTGGTATAATCGGTTCCAAGATTGTTAATTTTTATATTCTTTTAATTACCAGCAATTAAATGGAAAATAAAAATTGGTAATGTGCATTTACTAATTGGAGATTTTCTAGTAGGATTTCGGTTTATATTTGGATAGAGCATTTCCAGGAATTATGAAAACCGATTTGGGAATTTATTGCATATCTTAAGAATATTTCGGTTTTGGAAATTCCTTGGTGTCCAAACTTCCTTGGTCTATAAATACCCAAGTTTGCATTTCATGTAAACTATCCTAAGAGTCAGCAAAACTACCTTTTTGTGTTGTTACTGGTGGAGCCGTCTATTCGGAGAGGAAAGTACCCTAATTAGGCGAAATCTCTTACGACCGCTCGTTTAAATACTTCTGTGGGATCAAGAAGCTCTATGAGTACCGTTGGTGGGAAACTGGATAATTGCAATGTTATTAGTTTTCTATTTGATTTGATTGACTAACAGTTGTTGAACTTTGATTGAACCTAGTTTGTTTATTCTTGAGAATCTTCTCTTCCGATATAAGATTTACTCAAACTAGATCAAAGTGTCGACGGGATCTTTAGAACTGTTTATAGATCCAAAGACGTCTTGTGATAATCCATTGTTAACAGACTCCGTTCTGTGCGTGATTGATCACAAGAGATTCAAGTTGTTGTGTGCAGGTGTTTATTGAAGATTAAAGAAGATTTGAAGACGAAGAAGATTTCTGATTTGGGTTCATAATCTTTGGTGTGCGCAAAACTTGATCGGCTGGGATCAAACTATAATCGGTTTATCTTTTGGTAGATTTGATTGATTAGTTGCGTAGATCGGCATCATTATTTAGTATCTGGATTGATCCTATTATTGATTGCAAAATCTAAACTCGACTACTTGTTAGTTGTTTGTTAGATAGATCTAAATTTGACAAAGGAGTTTATTAGATTAAATAGAAGAGCCTTTGTCTAACTCATATCACTGGGATTGAATAGAGTTAATACCGAACAGATTTGTTGTTCCTTTACTGTTTGGAATACGAACCAAAGGAATTGTTCCAGTGCGTGCACTTATTGAATGTCAGAAGCGCAGGGATACTGAAGAAACTAGGTGAACTATAGGTTTAGTTGCTTGGTATCAACTATACGAAGTTGGTTTGACTTTGTATAGAGGCTTAATTCTTAGAGTATTCAATTCTGGACTAGGTCCCGGGGTTTTTATGCATTTGCGGTTTCCTCGTTAACAAAATCTTGTTGTGTCTTTTACTTTTCTATTTCCGCAATTATAATTGTTTTTATTATAATTAGAAATAAAATACACAAACGTTAACTCTATATTACTTGATAGTGATCCTATAGAGTTGGTTAAGTCTGAACCTATTATCAAGTAATCACACTTTGATTGTTGTATTGTCTCAATCTCGTATCCATAGACGATCACACAAAGTGTCAATACCGATTCGTTGTATTGTCTCGACTCAGTCCATAGACAATCACTTTCGGTAAGAGGACTTATAGGTGGAAAAGTCTTAAATTGAGGTATATTTGGGTACCCTCGCCTTTTCAATTGGTATCAGAGCAGGCAAACACGAAAGATCTAACAATCTGTGTTTGCTTCGATCCAACCTATAAGACATGAGTCAAAATAGAGTTAAGCGAGAGCGAAAACTAAAGAAGGACTCAGTTAACGTTTCACAAGACTTTGGAAGTTTTGATTTAAAAAAATTCTTAGAAGGGACATCCTCGTCGAGTTCTACAAACTCAGTTGAAAATACTTCTGAATTTTCTCAAGATGAGATTAAGTTAAGTCCTGTACTGATGATCAAGGACCTTGATTCTGAAAAACCTTTTGTAGGAGATGAAAAGGTTGTTGATCATGTGTGTATAAACACTTCTGAGCTACAAGAGTTAAAACAGAGTTTTTATTCTTGTGCGACTGAACTCACTCTTGGACTAAAAAGATAAGGAAAACTTCTAATAAAATTAGGATGTTTGCAAGATAAAAATGAACAACTTGATCATGAGCTATTCTCCTTAACAGCGGAATTAGATTCTCTCAAGAATACATCTTCCTTGGAGATTCAATCCTTGGAAGAGAAACTTGCGAAATCTGAAGCAAGGATTAACTCTCAACAAAAGAGTTTTGAGGAGAAGCAAGGTACATATCTCTCACGAGAAAAATGCCTTGAGGCTGAGCTAGCTGTTGCTCTTGATAAAATCAAGATGTTGGAAGAAGAAAATTTGAACCTGAAAAAGTTCAATGATAGTTCAAACAACTTAACCTCAATGTTAGAAGCAAGTAGAAATCATGGTGATACACGAGGATTGGGCTATAAGGGAACATATGCTTCAAATATTAGCAAAGAGGTAAAATTTGTCAAAGCTACAAATTCTTCTTAACCAGAAGCTTTCGCTAATTTCAAGAAAGCAACAACGTTGAATAAAGATAATAATAATAATAATAATAATAATAATAATAATAAGAAGAAGAAGAAGAAGAAGAAGAAACTCGGCGAGCACCAATGCAAGAGGATCCACAAAAAGGTAACAGTAAAACTCAGTCTTCGTATGTTACTAGGGATTGTTATTATTGTGGTAACAAAGGGCATTTGCAATGGGGATGCAAGATTCGTAAGATGCAAGATACACTTTATTTTGTGTCAAACAAATTGGCTAAGTTTTCTCCCCGAAAGAACTCAGATCGTTATTGTCCTAAGTTTAGGGAAAAGAATTATTATAATGATAGTTCAAATTTTACCTATCACTCGACAAGGTCATCTCATAAAAGACCCGATTATAAAAAGAGAGATGATTTTGTAAATGCAAAGACAAGATCTGATGTTCCAAATTGGAGAAAGGGTGTTTCGCAAAGTATCCAAAAGGGCAATGGTCCTAATGGTATGAAGGAGAAAGCTGCTCCTGTGAAAACCAACTCTAAATGGGTCCCGAAGTCCTCCATAGCCAAGAAGGGACCAAAAGTTAGTCACAAGAATGACTCTCAGCTGTTAATTGTTGGTAACAATAATTACAAGTCTTTTTGAAAGACTAAAGAAAGACTTCATGTTGTCTAAAGTCTCTTGAACTAATGAACGTTGCGATAATGACACTCTTCATCACAAGTCAAAGAAGAAAAACAGAGAAAACAAACCAAGCAAGAAGTCAAGAATGATGATTCTGTCTTAGTCCCTTGTGACAAAGATGACAAGGCTCAAATAAACACAACCTAGTTATGTTGGAATGTGCATGCTCACCTTTGTGCTCAATCTTATGAAGGGTGAGGAAGCACATGAAATTGAGCACATGACCTCTCGGTTATTATATGACTAATTAACATGTTTGAGAGATTTCTTTTCTTCTATACTCATCTCTATCTATAATTCAGATTTTGATAGAAACGGTAATTTTGAGTTTATGATGTTGATATCTAGTGATCATATATGTGTATCTCTTGTTTTTACGGTTACAACGAGCCAAAAATCACTGAATTCAGATATTGTACGCAAAAGTTATGTCTAAAACAGTTTAGTGTTGTGATCCATCACAAGTAATCACCGTAACCGGTCCTGGTGTTTGGTATGACCCATCACAAGTATTGTAACCGGTCCTGGAGATTGGTGTGACCCATCACAAGCAATCACTGTAACTGGTCCTGGTGATTGGTGTGATTGGTCCATACGAAGGAGTGTAAAACTGTTTTGCCTATAACTTCTTCGTCCGAACTTGGAATGACCTCATTATTTTTGCGTTAGTTTCAGAATTCAATTCCCTATAAGGTTGAGGTAATTGAAATACGTAATTTTCTGTTGAATATTTATGATGTATTGCAATATGGGATGTTTGATTTCGGTTTTCATAACCTTAATATTCGATCTCATATGATGTGAACCCTTATGGTTTGTGTAGATTTTTGATTTAGCGGGATTAAGTTCTATCCCATGTTGGTAGGCTTTATCAAAGGATCATAAGGTATTCCGATCGAAACTCATGTGTGAAAAAGTCACAATATGTTGAATCGTTTTTGGTTTAGCATAAAAGCATATGTGTTTCGGGGTTTTCAACTTTTGTTATGCATTAGTTAAAAACCGATTCAACCTTTCTATGGTAAAGGTTGCTTTTGTTGTTGTTCTTTTGTTCTTGCGAGAGGATGACAACACAATGGGGGAGAGTTCGAACTTGAACTTGCGCTTAATGATATATCTTTCGGGGAGAAGAGGATGCGGAATATGAGGTAACGAATTTGTTAGTTAATCATTTTCTTGTTTAAGAAAAGCTTGAGTTTATTGCATATATTTTGCTTTTGCTTAACAAAATTCGGTACAATTGATGTTTATTCCATTATGTGTGTGTGGATGTTTGTGTATGTGATTCAATTGTTCCCGGTTAAGAAAAACTGGTTTGATATCTTTCTTTATTGGTTGGTATCAATTATTTTAGACTTACCAAAATTTCGATGCAATTGCGGTGCTTTACTGTCTATGTTTATTTCTATGGCTTCCGGTTAAGAAAAATAATTGTACAAGTCTATTTATTTGGTTTGTATGTATTGTTTATGGCTTAAAAAAATACGGGATCATTTGTTTAGTCCAATTCGATTCCGGATAAGAGAAACTAAGTTAATTCTGATCTTAGTTAGACTTATCAAAAGTGAAGGATCAGTTATTCAAGTCTAATCGAATGCCTTGACAAGAAATATTAGTTAACTAACCTAGTATTTGTCTTGTCTAAAGTGAAAGGTCTAAGTTATTGTCTGAATAATTGTTTTTGTACAATCGGTTTAGCAAGGGAACTAAGTTCTTAGTCAAATTGTTAAACTATTAGGGAAAATTGCTTCGGGCAATTTTTTCCTTGATAACATATCAAAACCAAATTACTTGTAGTTTCGGTTTTGGTATTGGTTATCTAAAATGGTATGTGAAACCTTCGTGCTTAACTCTTATAGGTTATACAATTCTTTTAGATTGTAAGATCCTTTCGGTTTTTGGTATTTGCTCGAACCTTTGTCATTTTGTGACAAAAAGGGGGAGAAATATATGGAGTAAACAAAGTTATTTGTAATCACTTAGGAAAGGACAATTGTGCTTAAACGTTATATCTAACGAAAGAGTAAAGCGTTGACTAAGGGGGAGAAACATATCATATGTTGATTGTAGTTATTTGGACTTAAAAAAAAAATAACAAAGATGTGCGGATTGAAAATCTACCTATCTTACCTTTAGGGGGAGTATTAGCTTTGTTATTATAATGTCTTCAGCGGCATTTATGGATTGAATATATGCAGGGTATTGTGCCGTTGAAACTTGGAATCAAGCGTATGTATAATGAATTTTTGGAATTTGTTTATCCATATGATTGTAAGAGTTTTGTCATTAAAATTGATAAAGGGGGAGATTGTTAGAGCATGGCTCGGTTGAACCCACCAAGCGTTGGTACGTCAAGTTTGGTTGTCGTATTTTAGTGAATCAAAACTCAATTTAAGAGTCGCTTGATTATGTACTAGAGACAACTTCGTATAGGGTTAGGCTAGAAAGATTAGGATAATGAGACATACAAGTATTACCTGAAGACTTGAAGAATGTGAAGAAGTAAGGAGCTACATCGATGACATCATCCTTCCTCTTGAGGTTAGTAATATTTTGACTTGAACTGTTTCATTCCCAACGTATCTTTCAAGTCGTGCTATAATTAAAACATAAATGCGAAGCTGTGAATGATTATACTCTAGTAGACATAGTGTTAAGGAATTAGAATACGAAGTATACGCTTATCTTTTGAACTTCGTATATAAGACATCGACATAATCGTATGAATGCTATTGTGATTATGTGTACGGGTATGGGTGAAGATTTCGTCCTAGGAAACAATGTTTACATTCATTTAAAGGAAGTACATTCATGAACTTGTTTTATGAATCGAAAGGGAAATCGCTAGGCTTATTGGTATTGTTATCATTGCATATCTTTGGATTACCAATATGTGTGAGTTAGTAGAACCGATCATAACTTGTTATGTATCTTGGTAAAACTAGTCACAATGCCTGACTTATGTATTGGTATGACTTTTATTAGTGTAACCGATCCTAAGTAATCACCAAAGATGGTATGATCAATAGGTTTAATTGGTGTGACCGATCCTAGTAATTGGTGTAACCGATCCTAGTAATTGGTGTGACAGATCACAAAAGAGTTGTAATCGATCCTTATAATTGGTGTAACCGGTCCTGGTAATTGGTGTTATCGATCCTGGTAACTGGTGTGACCGATCACAAGTAATACCATGAGAATTTGGTAACCGGTCCTGGTAATTGACGTAACCAATTTGGTAACTAATGTAACCGGTCCCAGTAACCATATTAAGGTAGAACCGATCCTTGTGTTTGGTAGAACCGTAAACCCATGATTAGTATATTGATTTGATCAATCACATAGTTCTTGGAAATCAGATGAACCAGTTCTAAACTTGTTTGGAAGTGTGGTATAATCGGTTCCAAGATTGTAAATATGAAAGAGGATTTACAAAGAATTAAGATGTCGATATACTTTGAACATGTTCAGTAACTCTTATCTTTTATTGTTCAAAGATATTCCTTAATAACTAAAGGAGATCCCGGACCAAAATAAGTTGAGAATCTTTTAATTAAGGTTGTTAATTTTTATATGCTTTTAATTACAAGCAATTAAAATGCATATCTATGGAAAATAAAAATTGGTAATGTGCATTTACTAATTGGAGTATTATTAGTTTTCGATTTTATTTGATTGACTAACGGTTGTTGAATTCTGATTACACCTAGTTTGTTTATTCTTGAGAATCTTCTCTTCTGATATTAGATTCACTCAAACTAGATCGAAGTGTCGACGAGATCTTTAGAACTGTTTGTAGATCTAAAGACGTCTTGTGATAATCCATTGTTAATAATTGGACTCCAATCTGTGCGTGATTGATCACAAGAGATTCAAGTTGTTGTGTGCAGGTGTTTATTGAAGATTTAAGAAGATTTGAAGACGAAGAAGATTTCTGATTTCGGTTCATAATCTTTGGTGTGCACAAAACTTGATCGGCTGGGATCCAACTATAATCGGTTTATCTTTTGGTTGATTTGATTGATTAGTTGCGTAGATCGGCATCAGTATTTAGTATCTAGATTGATCCTATTATAGATTACAAAATCTAAACTCGACTTCTTGTTAGTTATTTGTTAGATAGATCTAAACCTGATAAAGGAGTTTATTGGATTAAACAGAAGAGCCTTTGTCTAACTCATATCATTGGGATTGAATAGAGTTGATACCGAACAGATTTGTTGTTCCATTACTGTTTGGAATACGAACCAAAGGAATTATTCCAGTGCGTGCACTTATTGAATGTCGGAAGCGCAGGGATACTGAAGAAACTAGGTGAACTATATGCTTAGTTTCTTGGTCTCAACTATACGAAGTTGGTTTGATTTTGTATAGCGGCTTAATTCTTAGAGTATTAAATTCTGGAATAGGTCCAGGGTTTTTTTTGCATTTGCGGTTTCCTCGTTAACAAAATCTTGTTGTGTATTTTACTTTTCTATTTCCGCAATTACAATTGTTTTTATTATAATTAGAAGTAAAATACATAAACCGTATTACTTGATAGTGATCCTATAGAGTTTGGTTAAGTCCGAACCTATTATCAAGTAATCACACTTTGATTGTTGTATTGTCTCGATCTCGTATCCATAGACGATCACACAAAGTGTGAATACCTATTCGTTGTATTGTCTCGACTCAGTCCATAGACAATCACTTTCGGTAAAAGGACTTATAGGTGGAAAAGTTTTAAATTGAGGTATATTTGGGTATCCTCGTCTTTTCAGATTTTCTATTGAGAGATTTCAGAAATATTGGACAAACATCTATTGGAATTAAGAAAACCGAATCTTACCATTCATTGCATATCTTGAGAATATTTTCGGTTTTGGAAATTCCTTGATGTCCAAACATCATTGGTCTATAAATACCTAAGTTTGCATTTCTAGCAAACTATCCTGAGAGCCAGGTATAGTAGGGCCAAAACTGATCCTGGATAAAAATAGAAAATTGGGTATCTTGGTGAGAAACGAATCTAAACCCTAAACAAATGTACTGCACAGGAGTACTTTAGATTCGAGAGGTCAATTTGTACAATCCTGGCCTAAACCAAGAAATGGCTGTTCCAGGCTTGCTTCGGTCACAAAATGAAGGAGAAGGGTTGATCTTAGGGAGGGATGCAAAGAAAGTGTTGAGATCAGAATGGTGAATTCTGCAAAGTGTAGTTTTATGAATTGTATCAGAATGTAGAATTTGCTTGCAAAGTGTAAGCTGTGAATCCTGGATGGTTTCTGAATACTTGTGTTGTGTTGTGTTCTGCCTTCAAAATAGATTGAAAACTCTATTTATACAAGTCATAATTGAACACACTGATCTCGTTGGAAGTGGGAGTTGTGAAGTAGTGGAGATCATGGGTGAGTGGTGAAAACCGTGTCTTGTGGCTATGGAAGACTGGATGGTTTGTACTCTCATTACTCCTCTACCTGTCACATATCCGCTATTCTAGACACTTTCTCTTAATGGGCGTATTGCACATCGCACGTTGTAAACCGCCAGACCAATACCCTAATGAACATCCCCCAGTTGTGACATGTTTGATGTCTCGAGGAGAAAATAACACTTAGTCATGCCTGGCATGATTTATATTACTAAGGATGCCAGGTAAATTTTACTTGTGTAATTGAATTACCTGGATGAGGCTCATATGTCTCGGGTAAGACAAGTCATATGAATAAGATATGTTGTGAGCCGACGCTCAGAAAATAGCATATGGTGCTTTTAGGTTAAATAATTAAATTATCTGTGAAATCGATATATACAAAATATCGTTTGTAATCGATGCATGTAAAGCATCGTTGTTAAGTAAGCAGCTTAAGCATAATCGATACATATAAAGCAGCGTTGTTCATAACCCGTCTAGACCAGTCGCAGATTTCACGGTCTTATAAGGAGCATGACCGGCTATCTTTGAGAGGCTTCCAGAAGCTATTTGGTATAGTTTGAGGATGGGGTGACCGGTCCTCATAGGAGAGGGACGACTGGTGGTCATCATGACACCTCATTGGCTAGCTCCAGTTAAATCTAGGCCGGTCAAATTAGTCGGTTAACTTGAGCAGTTGTGATGATTTGCGGAAGTTGTTGGTTGCCATTGAATTTATTTGAGATTTTATAAGCAGCGTGACCGGCCTTCTTTGGCCTATGATTAGGAGCAGTACCTGCGGGCTAGGAGCGACATGGTTGGTCAAGGCCAAAGATGGGTCGCCGGTGAGCATAATGACACCTCATTGGTCGCCCAGGATTGAATCTAAGCCATCCAATTCGGCCGGCTAAGTTGAGCGGCTGTGATCAATTTAAGACTGCCATGGGCGGTCTTGACCTAATTAAGACCCTTTTGTGGCCGCTCAACTGGCTTACTTTGGCTGGTAATTGTTAACACTTTCCTGCGGGTAAGGAGAGTTCTGATTGGCCGGGATAATAGAGGGCCCACTCGTGAACACCATGGAACTTGTTTGGTCGCGCTAGGAAGAGGCCAGGCTTTCCAAATCAACCGGCCAAGCCATACGGCCGTGATCGTTTCTTCCTAGTTTCCTTTTTTCTTCCTGGTTTCCAATTTTTGGTAGAATTGTATTTCTACTAGATCCAGGTAGGGATGCACAAGAACCATCCTGTCCCGTGGAACCCTACCGGAACCGTACCGGTATCGTACCGGAACCGAGGTCAGATGGGACAGGTACAAGTACCAAAAACCGGTACCGAGCCTAGAGTATGTACAAGTAGCGGTCCTAGGCTGTTCCCGTCCCGTCCCATCCCGTCCCATCCCATAGTATCGAGGAATAAAACAATAATTTTATTATTCAATATAAAGTAGTACTCCTTGCAGTGAAAGATCTGAGAAATAAGAGAAATAGAACAATACTTTTACTAACAGTTCAAGAAAGTAGGGATTCAATTTTGGTTTGGACGTGAGCATTGAGCTTCATGATCTTCAAGACGGCCTTGAACAGAACCATTCTCCCAACGAACAAGTGTTGGAACTCCTTTGAGATTAAACCTTGAATCAATCCTCCATGGATGATTTGGATTTCTCCAATTGGTCTATCACCAACATAAGCTCTCAACAGTAACACATCTGATGATGATTCTTCAAGCTTTTTGTAAATCATTGGTTCTGCTCTTACATAATCTGAATATCAACATCAAACAGGGTTCTCTTTTTCAGCAAATACAAATCATAAATTAGAGAAAAAAAAAGTACCAAACTAATGATTCGTTCTTTGAAACCCTAGAATAGAAATAAAATATTTTACCAGGGCACCAGCTGATGGATGTTAAAGGATCAACGTCAGCTAAGAAAAGTATAAATTTGATTCTACCATTTTAAGAATTGAACTTGTTAGAGCACTGCTCGGTCGAACTCGCAAGCGTTGCTATCTGAAGCTTGTTTGTCAAGTTTAGTTGCCAAAACTATAAGTCTTGATTTCTAGTCTACTTATAGCTAAGTCTTGGACAAGGATAGTAAGTGTAGTTGATCTCTAGACTCCACGGCATTCATCATTCAAATGCGAAGAACTACTCAAGGAATTGGTGGAACTTCATCGACAAAAAGGTATGTGGAGACTTGAACTTATCTATCACTAAAAATTATATCTACTCTATCTCCTATCTTGAGACAAAAGTAGTATTGCTATATAGACTTCGATTATACACATTTGCTATTTCGAGCCGAGTTTATCTCGCTTATCTATTTCTCGAAATATGTGTTGATAAGCTTTCGCTTTGGCCAAGTTCATCTTTACTCGTGACGAAAGTCATGTTGGTTATTTCATTCTCTTGAAAATTGCTTTGATGAAAAATAGTTTGTGAATAACAACTATATAACATCCTCTAAGAATGTTTCAATAATTCAAAGTCCAAAAACAAAAGATTACAACAATAAATCCCTAATTACAGTTTCTACAAATAAAAATAAATAAAATAAAATAACTATATACAAAAATCTTCTTCTTCACTCCTTTGGACTCCTCTTTTCTTTCCTTCTTTGGCGATGCTTACCTCTTATAACACTTTTTCTTTCCTTTTAGCTTCGCTACAAATATGAAAAAGAATCGAAAAATACCAAACGCGTAAAGAAGAACAAAAATAATAAAAACAAACAAATAAATAAAACCTAAAAACAAGTCCCCGGCAACTGCGCCAAAAATTGATGTAGTTTTGAAAGTGGTAAATAGAGTATCGTTCAAACTCGGACTTGTGAAGAATAATTTTTAGACTTAATTTAGAAAACTAGAAAAATCAGAATAATGTTTTGGTCAAGATTATAAAAAGCACTGAGACAAAGGATTCCACCAATCTCCAATTTTTATGTGATTTAATCTAATCAATATTCATGCAACTCTTTACGTTTAAAGTGGTTCTAATATTTTGCAAAAGTAGATTTTTGAAATAACAAATGTATTTCGAAAGCATAGAATATCAAAAACATAGGTCTAAGCATAATCTATCAAGGGAAATCACAATTGTTTAGGAAAAATCATTCAATCAATTCTCAATCAAAGCAAATAATCATATAAGAAATTGCAAAAATTAATTAAATATAAATTACCACACAAATCTTGGAAAATTGGCTTCCTCCATCGCCTCAGCAAAGGGGTTTAGCTCCTCATATTAATCACTTGCTCAAAGTACATGTTTATAGCTCAAAAGTTGATTAAAAGAGTAAAAGAATACATTGTATTCTCTGAAGGTCTAAAACAGAAGACAGAATAGTCGGTAAAGGTCTTTTGTGACTGCAAGAAGGAAACTGTTTATAAACATTACTTAGCTGCTGCTGTTGAACTACGATACTCGTCTGCGACTGTTTCTCGTGTGTCTTATGTTCTTCGTGTTCTTCAGTTCTGCACCAGCAGAAACAGCAGCAGCAGCGGAGCCTGTAAATCTCTGATTCTCGCCTCCTCAAGCCTTCTCAGCCCCCCAAACTCTCGACACCCATTCTATATGACCCAACCAATCTATTTATATCAAAAATACCAATTAAATCTCTCCAAAATCTTCCAAAATCTCTTCCTTTCTATTTACGGCCAAGTTGCGGCAATTTCTTGTTTCACGCGTTTCTGAGCTTTCCAACTTATCCCAAACTCTTCCTTAGATAGAAATGTATCTTGCCTTTAGTCTCCCTAAAATTCCAAAAATAATTCATCACAGACCCGTGTAAACTCATCCCTCTGTTTTGCTCTAATTCGATCTCTAGCCAATTTGGGTTCAATCCAAAGACTTTAACAGGCCTGTTTAGGCCTAAGGAGTAAACCCAATCAATTTCAGCCCTTTAATCTCCATAAAAATCGATCAAAACTCCAACCCTAATTCTGTCCGTGAGAACCATGTTTTCCCGCCAATTTTCTGTTTTGAATTTTGAGAAGCAAGTGACCTCCCCCTATATAGTCCCGGTCTGTGTTTAGTAGCTGCTTGGAAATGGGTTACCCCTTATCCAAAGTGAGAGTCCGAATAGAAAATGTCCTCCCAGGTGCCTTTAACAACTTTTCGAGCCAATTTCGCCGCAAAAGCTTATTTCTCCAAAAATACCTACAAAGAGATAAAATACCAAAATAAGTACAAAAATGGGTACTAAAAATATACACAAAAGAGATAAAAATAGACACATAAATGCATCTATCAAATACCCCCAAACTTATTATTTGCTAGTCCCGATCAAATCAAAACTACAAAATAAAATCCTAACTCACTGTCGCAGGCATCGCGATTGCACTTAGCATGTGCAACAAGCCTTTAAACCCCTAGGTGGCTCTAGTGGCCGAGTTATAGTCTCTGGAGGGTTTACTAGAGGTGTACCCACAAAACCTTTACTCCAGACCCTAGCTATCTACGCAGAACCTTGGAATGGCACTAAAGAACCTCCTTGGTTGGCATACTTATTGATTACGGGAAGAAGTACCCTGATGCGAAATTCCAATTGCTGTAAACGAGTTTGCACTCAAGCATACTAAAATTCATATATAAGTGACAAAGCTCTACTCAGATAGTCGCACTATGGACATCAATATCCGGAGTCAACAAATCACATGGATAGATTAAGAGATGGATATAGAAAAACATAGATGGTTTTGATGTTGACTAGGTGAACGGTGTTTCTCATATCTGTCTGAAGGCCACTGCCAAAATGAACCTATCCTAATGGACTGCAATACTGGTCTGACTAATATCAACACAACCGGCATATACAAGGGAACCAGTGGTCGATAATCCTAATTCTAGATCAACTCTTTTGGCATATACAAGGGAACCAGCGGTCGATTTATTGAACACACATTTATTTATTATTATTTTTAAGAACTAACAACATGATTAGATCTTGTGGATCCAAGCGCATGTTTCTTGTCAGCAGATTACATGGTAATTCCCGTGGATCCTGCATTCCACGCTTGTTTAGGCGACGGAGACAGGGAGAACACACACATATTGCTATCCAAGTGTTAATATTTATTCCGATTGATCTATTGGTCTGGTCTTTTTTTTTTTTTTTGTATTTTTTGTATTTTTTTGTATCTCAATCACTCTATTTCACCCTAGCAGTGGTAACAACTTGAATCGTGAGCTCCACCTAATCACTTAGAGAAACATATTTTAAAGAGAAAATAAAATAAAAACAGAAGTGAAAAGGACTCAACGAGATATGGCGAAACTATCATGTTATTTCTAACACCTGAGATCTGTGCTTTTATGAATAGACTCTTTAGATGTTTCCATCTAGTCAGATTGGTCCCTCAACTCCTAAAACCAAAATGCTTCCATCCACTTAGATTGGTTAGTGCCATCCTTAATATGCATAAATTTCTAGGCTCTGGAGTTTATAATGCAACTAAAAAGTTTCTCCCATACCCCCAAATTAAATCTAACATTGTCCTCAATCTTCTAAAGATAAAATTAAAAGCATGAACAAGGAGAAACTTTTACCATTTGAAGCAAAAGAGTTAAGGAAAGATATTACCGTGTAGCATGAGCATGGGTTACCTCCCAAGAAGTGCTAAGTTTAAAGTCTTCAGCCAGACTAAGAAAGGATTAGTCACCTCATAAATTCATAAAGTAATAGCCAAAATATATGTGGGTCATCAAAACCAAATAGAGGTATCACAAGTAAAAGGAATCTGCAACCTGCCAAGAAAATAAACAAATAAAGCACACCCTTGTCTAGTTTCCTGTTTAGAATATCTATATCTAATTGTGGTTCAGGTTCAGGATCTATGAAAGGGTCTAAATAAAATATTTTCATTGGATGCATTTCCTCATAAGTGAGATCCAAATTATTAGGTCCTAGAGTCTGTAGAAACTCAAATAAGAACTTAGAAGCACATAAGAATAACCTAAATAATTGAGGATCCTCTAAGTCAATCAGGTTTGACTTACATAATTGACCACAGTGAGAGTAGTGGTCATTCTTAAGCAAATGTGTCGATTTTATTAACCTAAAGTACTTAGGCTTAGTCTCATAACCTAATAGGTGACACATTTGAAATCTATATGTTCCCACATTTGGAAGAAAAATATTTGGTGGGAAAACAAAGTCGACCGGGGTATCATAGCCTTGGTAAACCATATCAACCAGAGGATGGGTTTCTAACAACTGAACTTCCTTATGGACATCACTAGATTCAGGGAAACGTGTATGAAGATAATCTGTTAAAACGGTTGAGGCACATATGTCAAGTCCCAAGTGAGGGACCTTTCTAAGAGTTAAAGCACATGGAGAATGATAATCACCCCCAAACTTAGAGTTTTCAGTGTCTCTAGTTAGACTAGTCACAATCTCCCTAATTTCTAGGTCATCAGATTCCTGAAAATAGGCAATTGATTCTTCTAAGTCAAGTTCATCCTCACTCATCTCTACGAGTTCATTTTCTTTGTCTAAGACTATTGTTTCTAAATCACTAGACAATAAAATAGTATTTTCAGAATAAACTCGTTCCTCTAAACCATTATTGGCTTCGTAATCAAAAGGAAATACTACATCATTTAAAACGTTGATATCTCTAGACAAATCCTCGTCCTTTTGAATAGGTGAATAATTATTAAAATTATTTGGATTTGAACTAGAAATAACATTATCATTATAAAGCTCAATTGGAGTAACAAATTCCTGATCATTATGCCTACATATTTCAGATTCTTCATCAACACTATCCTCATCATAATCGTCATTATAATAGCATGGAAATGGTTGAACCTCATCTAAACATGTAGTGTTACCAATTCTAACCTCGTCATCTTGATTATGCAAATAACTATCATTATTTTCAAGGGTATTATTGGAAACACTGTATTGGAAATTAAGATTATTTCGAGCAAGTCTTTCGTTCGTCTCAGCCATCAGCTTGAGGGATTCCTCTATAGAAAGTTTTCTCAATGGTGCAGTTCGTCTATTCATTTCCGACATAAACCTATTTGTTTGCTCAGTTAACTGCTTAAGAGAATCTTCTAAAGATATGGAAGGATCATAAATAGAAACAGAAGGATCATAATAAGGACTAGTTTTCAACAGTTTGATTGTATTGTCCAAAGACGAGGTACTAGCACTATAATAATCCTTATTTTCTTGCTCGTATGACCGGTGTGTGTGTGGATAGTAATTGGGCTCACCATGGTATGAACCATAACCTTGAAAAGGTTGGCGTTCCCAACTACTATTCCCATCATGGTCATAAAAATGATGATGTCCATATTCAAATTCAGGTCGATACTCATTGTATTGGCTTCTATCATACCAGTTCGACATTCTTGATTGCAAGGGAATTCTACACAATCACAAACAAGGCTGACTCGACCAAATCAAACCTATAAAATCTAGCAAACAACAAGCATGATGGCTCCCTTAGATTGTTTCTAGACCAGCTTTTATCCTTCCAAGAGGCAACTAGGTATAGTTTTAGCAAACCTCTCTAGAACAATCTGAATAAAGTAAGTCGAAGAGAAGTAGGGGAAGCTCAGAGGAGCTTTGATACCCCCACCTCTTTGGCAACGCTTCCCTGGGTTACAAGGCGGCTCTAATCGACTTACAGTAATCTTCCTGAACTTCGAGTTAGGCTAACAAGATACCCAATACGATCCTTTTGAACGACTTTCCTATTAAGCTCGTTACCCTATCGGTCTCGTTCATGTCACTATTTTAATGCTTAGGTTCGCGTTAGGTATCGTTTTCCTAAGACGGGCAAGAAGAGAACGGTGATGAAATCCGAACCCTTATCTTGTATGGACTGGCCTTGCCCTTTACTAGGAAATTAAAATCCGTATTCAAAGCCTCAACATATATGCACCTTAAAGAAGACAGTAAACCCGCTGACAGGGGATTCGCGGGTGTTTAGAAGCTTACCTCCCGTACCAGATGTGCGAAGAACCGCTGTAGTCGACTCGGGCCACTGACTCCTGTGTCAATGTACGAACCCGAGGGGCCGAGACGATATCGTAATCGTCGTCCTTCCCTGCAAACAGTTTATATTTAATTTTAACCCTTCCTTAGGGTTTAAAAATAATAATGTCCCAAAAATAAAGTTCAAAGTCCAAAAACAAAAGATTACAACAATAAATCCCTAATTACAGTTTCTACAAATAAAAAGAAATAAAATCTAAAATAAAATAAAATAACTATATACAAAAATCTTCTTCTTCACTCCTTTGGACTCCTCTTTTCTTTCCTTCTTTGGCGATGCTTTCCTCTTATAACACTTTTTCTTTCCTTTTAGCTTCGCTACAAATATGAAAAAGAATCGAAAAATACCAAACGCGTAAAGAAGAACAAAAATAATAAAAACAAACAAATAAATAAAACCTAAAAACAAGTCCCCGGCAACGGCGCCAAAAATTGATGTAGTTTTGAAAGTGGTAAATAGAGTATCGTTCAAACTCGGACTTGTGAAGAATAATTTTTAGACTTAATTTAGAAAACTAGAAAAATCAGAATAATGTTTTGGTCAAGATTATAAAAAGCACTGAGCCAAAGGATTCCACCAATCTCCAATTTTTATGTGATTTAATCTAATCAATATTCATGCAACTCTTTACGTTTAAAGTGGTTCTAATATTTTGCAAAAGTAGATTTTTGAAATAACAAGTGTATTTCGAAAGCATGGAATATCAAAAACATAGGTCTAAGCATAATCTATCAAGAGAAATCACAATTGTTTAGGAAAAATCATTCAATCAATTCTCAATCAAAGCAAATAATCATATAAGAAATTGCAAAAATTAATTAAATATAAATTACCACACAAATCTTGGAAAATTGGCTTCCTCCATCGCCTCAGCAAAGGGGTTTAGCTCCTCATATTAATCACTTGCTCAAAGTACATGTTTATAGCTCAAAAGTTGATTAAAAGAGTAAAAGAATACATTGTATTCTCTGAAGGTCTAAAACAGAAGACAGAATAGTCGGTAAAGGTCTTCTGTGACTGCAAGAAGGAAACTGTTTATAAATGTTACTTAGCTGCTGCTGTTGAACTACGATACTCGTCTGCGACTGTTTCTCGTGTGTCTTATGTTCTTCGTGTTCTTCAGTTCTGCACCAGCAGAAACAGCAGCAGCAGCGGAGCCTGTAAATCTCTGATTCTCGCCTCCTCAAGCCTTCTCAGCCCCCCAAACTCTCGACACCCATTCTATATGACCCAACCAATCTATTTATATCAAAAATACCAATTAAATCTCTCCAAAATCTTCCAAAATCTCTTCCTTTCTATTTACGGCCAAGTTGCGGCAATTTCTTGTTTTACTTGTTTCACGCGTTTCTGAGCTTTCCAACTTATCCCAAACTCCTCCTTAGATAGAAACGTATCTTTCCTTTAGTCTCCCTAAAATTCCAAAAATAATTCATCACAGACCCGTGTAAACTCATCCCTCTGTTTTGCTCTAATTCGATCTCTAGCCAATTTGGGTTCAATCCAAAGACTTTAACAGGCCTGTTTAGGCCTAAGGAGTAAACCCAATCAATTTCAGCCCTTTAATCTCCATAAAAATCGATCAAAACTCCAACCCTAATTCTGTCCGTGAGAACCATGTTTTCCCGCCAATTTTCTGTTTTGAATTTTGAGAAGAAAGTGACCTCCCCCTATCCAGTCCCGGTCTGTGTTTAGTAGCTGCTTGGAAATGGGTTACCCCTTATCCAAAGTGAGAGTCTGAATAGCAAATGTCCTCCCAGGTGCCTTTAACAACTTTTCGAGCCAATTTCGCCGCAAAAGCTTATTTCTCCAAAAATACCTACAAAGAGATAAAATACCAAAATAAGTACAAAAATGGGTACTAAAAATATACACAAAAGATATGAAAATAGACACATAAATGCGTCTATCATGCAGTTAGGAGCTTATTATGCAGCAGCCCCGGTAGTAGTGAATAATGCAGCTATGAGCTTAAATACTCATTAGGCTCAATACTAGTGAACAATTCATCTAGGAGTTTGAGTTTCAATACAATATGAAGAGAGGCATAGACACTCATCATATTTTCATATATTCTTCAAATTCCCTACGGAATACAGACATATCAAGGTCTACTACTTCTGATGCCGGGTCAGGTAGATAGACTTTTACAGTTTTCACCATAAACTAAAAACCACCATCAACACCAGGAAAACTTAATTTCTTGTTGTTTCTGGTGGAGCCGTCTATTCGGAGAGGAAAGTATCCTAATTAGGTGAAATCTCTTACGAACGCTCGTTTAAAGACTTCTGTGGGATCAAGAAGCTCTACAAGTACCGTTGGTGGGAAACTAGATAATTATAGTGTTATTAGTTTTCGATTGATTTGATTGACTAACGGTTGTTGAAACTTTGATTGCAGCTAGTTTGTTTATTCTTGAAAATCTTCTCTTCTGATATAAGATTCACTCAAACTAGATCGAAGTATCGACGGGATCTTTAGAAATGTTTTTAGATCCAAAGACATCTCCTAATAATACATTGTTAACAGACTCCGTTATGTGTGTTATTAATCACAAGAGATTCAAGTGATGTTGTGCAGGTTATTATTGAAGATTAAAGAAGATTTGAAGACGAAGAAGATTTCTTATTAGTTCTCATATCTTTGTGTGTGCACAAACCTTGATCGGCTGGGATCCAACTAGAATCGGATTTATTCGATTGATTAGTTGCGTGAGATCGGCATCACTTTATATTTTCTCGTTGAAATCTATACCGATTGATTGCGAATCTAAACTTAACTACTTTGGAAATTATTGGATAGATCGATCTAACCAGGCAAATGAGTTCATTAGGTTAAACGGAAGAGCCTTTGCGTATGACTTGAGATATCTTTATACTGAAAGAATCAATAGAGTTGTTACCAAACAGATTTGTTGTTCCTTTACAATTTGGAATACAATCCAAAGGAATTGTACCAGTGCGTGACCTTCGAAGTTGGAAGCGCAGGGATACTGAGGAAACTAAGTGAACTAGGGGTAGTTGCTTGGTCTCAACTATACGAAGTTGGTGTAGATTTTGTATAACGGCTTAATTCTGAGAGTATTCAATTATGGACTAGGTCCCGGGGGTTTTATGCACTTGCAATTTTCCTCGTTAACAAAATCTTGTTATGTGATTTACTTTTGTTTTCCGCAATTATATTTGTTTATATAATTTAAGGAAGAATGGCTCTTCACGGGAGTCTCCATCCGTCCCATCTGTCCCCGTTGGAGTCGGAAATATACTAGTACCTAAGAAAATAGGCAATAGTAAGAAGAAGAAGAATCCTATAAACATGACTAATTTAAAGAAAATAATCAAGAATATCAAAAAGAAAATGAAACAAACCATGAAAAAAACAATGAATAAAGCTAAGAATTTTGTGCTATTGAGATCACCAAATGCTCCTGGTGTCAGAAGGAACCGTTCTACTGTGACTCTTTTCATTCTTTCACTATACCTTTTAATGAGTTTAATTGCCTCACTTTACCTGGTTTATACTTCCAATGCTTCACCCTTCATTGTCTCAATTCTCATTCCATCAATCTTACTTGTCTATGAAACACTTCTGATTCTAAACCCTAACCTAATTTCTATATATACTAGAAATCTACCACCGTCAGATTATATCTAAATCTAACGTTCAATATTGATCGGTACAATCGGTACGGGACGGCACAGAATATGGTTAGGGTCGAGTACCTGTACCTCCCTAGCCTCGGTTCATATTTTTTGGACCGGTACCTGTACCCCGTTCCTCGGTTCGGTACAAAACCAGGTACGGTTCCACCGGTTCCGGTCCGGTTTTTCGGCTCGGTTCCTGTGCACCCTTAGGTATGCATACAATATGCAAGAATAGGGTTTGTTTAAGGTTTTGGGGAATATTCCGAAGGAATCTTACCTGTAAATGGATGGATTCATCGTTCTTACGAAGTTTCCGACTTATAATAGTCCACTCACGGCCAGGTTTCGATCTCGGAGCCAGGGTATGCATACAATATGCCAGAATAGGGTTTGTTTAAAGTTTCGAGGAAATTTTCCGAAGGAATCTTACCTGTAAATGGATGGATTCATCGTTCTTACGAAGTTTTCGACTTATAATAGTCCACTCACGGCCAGGTTTCGATCTCGGAGCCAGGGTATGCATACAATATGCCAGAATAAGGTTTGTTTAAGGTTTTGGGGAATATTCCGAAGGAATCTTACCTGTAAATGGATGGATTCATCGTTCTTACGAAGTTTCAAACTTAGAGTAGTCCACTCACGGCCAGGTTTCGATCTCGGAGCTAGGGTATGCATACAATATGCCAGAATAGGGTATGTTTAAGGTTTCAGAGAATATTCCAAAGGAATCTTACTTGTAAATGGATGGATTCATCGTTCTTACGAAGTTTCCGACTTATAGTAGTCCACTCACGGCGAGGTTTCGATCTCGTAATCAGGGTATGCATACAATATGCAAGAATAGGGTTTGTTTAAGGTTTCAGGGAATATTCCAAAGGAATCTTACCTGTAAATGGATGGATTAATCGTTCTTACGAAGAGTAGTCCACTCACGGCCAGGTTTCGATCTCGTAGCCAGGGTATGCATACAATATGCCAGAATAGGGTTTGTTTAAGGTTTCAGGGAATATTCCAAAGGAATCTTACCTGTAAATGGATGGATTCATCGTTCTTACGAAGTTTTCGACTTATAGTAGTCCACTCACAGCCAGGTTTCGATCTTGGAGCCAGGGTATGCATACAATATGCCAGAATAGGGTTTGTTTAAGATTTTGGGGAATATTCCAAGGGAATCTTACCTGTAAATGGATGGATCCATTGTCCTTACAAAGTTTCCGACTTAGAGTAGTCCACTCACGGCCAGGTTTCGATCTCGGAGCCAGGGTATGCATACAATATGCCGGAATAGTTTTTTTTTAAGGTTTCAGAGAATATTCCAAAGGAATCTTACCTGTAAATGGATGGGTTCATCGTTCTTACAGAGTTTCCGACTTATAGTAGTCCACTCACGGCCAGGTTTCGATCTCAGAGCCAGGGTATGAATACAATATGCCAGAATAGGGCTTGTTTAATGTTTCGGGGAATATTCCGAAGGAATCTTACTGTAAATGGATGGATTCATCGTTCTTATGAAGTTTCTAACTTATATTAGTAAACTCACGGCCAGGTTTCGATCTCGGGGCCAGGGTATGCATACAATATGCTAGAATAACTAAGGTTTGTTTAAGGTTTCCGAGAATATTCCAAAGGAATCTTGCCTGTAAATTGATGGATTCATCGTTCTTACGAAGTTTTCGACTTATAATAGTCCACTCACGGCCAAAAAAGGATGTGTTCATGGTTTCATGGAATACTCCGATTGAATCTTACATATGAATCGATGGATTCATCATTCTTTTGAAGTTTCCGACTTATATTAGTCCGCTCAGGGCCAGGTTTCGAGCTCGGAGTCAGGTATTGTCTCAAAGTTTCCAAAAAAGGATGTGTTTAAGGTTTCAGAGAATATCCCGATAGAAGTGACACATTAGCTATGTCTTTACGAGTTTCTACGATATATCCTGCTAAATTTGGAGTTAGAACCACTTCAGACACTGAGGGTTCATGGTTTGTATGCCGTTGAGCCACATTTGAAGCTAGAAGTGACACATGATCTCCATCTTTACGAGTTTTTACGATATATCTTGCTAAATTTGGAGTTATAACCACTTCGGACACCGAGGGGTCATGGTTGTATGCCGTTGAACCACATTTGAAGCTAGAAAGTTCATATTCTTCTCAATCACCTCCTCGTCTCAGTCAAAATTTTCAATGGAGCTCTAAATGCATTGATGTTTGTTTTACTATCCTTGATCACCTTCATTTTTCATATTTCCGATTCATTCTTATACATTTTTTGGATTTTTTATATATCAGAATGTCGATAACAATGTCCTAAATTTATTAATATTTTTATTGGATTTTTTCTCTCGTTGAAGGTTGATAATAAAACAAAATACATGAGTTCGTATTAGCACAAAGAGAAACACACATGCTTCTCAATCCTTGATCACCTTCATTTTTCATTTTCTTGATTCATTCTTATACATTTTTTGGAGTTTTTTATTTCAGATTGTCGATAACAATGTCCTAAATTTATTAATATTTTTTTTTGGATTTTTTTTCGTGTCGAAGGTTTATAAAAAAACCGAATACATGAGTTCGTATTAGCACAAAGAGAAACACACATGCTTCTCAATCCTTGATCACCTTCATTTTTCATTTTCTCGATTCATTCTTATACATTTTTTGGAGTTTTTTATTTCAGAATGTCGATAACAATGTCCTAAATTTATTAATATTTTTTTTGGATTTTTTTTCGTGTCGAAGGTTGATAACAAAACCGAATACATGAGTTCGTATCAGCACAAAGATAAACACACATGCTTCTCAATCCTTGATCACCTTCATTTTTCATTTTCCCGATTCATTCCTATACATTTTTTGGATTTTTTTATATCAAAATGTCGATAACAATGTCCTAAATTTATTAATATTTTTTTTGGATTTTTTTTCGTATCGAAGGTTGATAATAAAACCGCATACATGAGTTCGTAAAAGCACAAAGAAAAACACACATGCTTCTCAATCCGTATGAGCATCCCAAATACAATCTCCACCGTCAAGATCTTTTCTTAATCCGTATGAGTGGATCAAACGAATCGTGGTCCGTCCATCATTTTCACTCGGATTCACTTTTTTTTTTTTTTTTTCTCATTCTTGGTTGTATCACCAAACCCTTCTCAACCATTCGATCTCTAATTCTTATCCGTTTCTCCCTTTCTTCCTCCATCACCGCTGCTCTTCCTCTCTTTCTGAAGAACACCTCTCCTCTCCTCCACAGACGACCGTCGGCGCTCCAATGACGAGACCAATTCCAAACCCTAATCAGAAAACCCAGAAAACAAAATCAATTAGTAGATCCAAAAATCGACAACATACAAAAACAATGTCAATGGAGATAGAATCCTTTACCCCTTTCTTTCAGTAGCTTTTCAAAATCAAGTAAAGTTCGTTTAACCGTAATGATGACAGGGTATATATTGTCTAAATCTGGATGAAGAAGAAGAAGAAGAAGAAAAAGAGGTTTCTGCCATTAATGGTTTGTGTTCTTGAGCTCTTTCAAGGGTTTTGTGGGTGAATTTAGTGAGGGTTTCATGGTCAAGAGAAAAGGGAAAGGGGTTGGAAAGTGAACCGTGGCCTCGGCTTTACCCCCTACGAGGTTGGGCAGGCTTGTATTGATGGCACATCTGATTTAGACCATGGGGGCAACTGCCCTCCCAAACCAAATGTCCTGTGACACAAACCATAGACCCTCTTTTTCATCATCTTCTCTCAATCTCTCTCTTTTAATTATATTTTGATCAATTAGATTTTAGGGTTTTTAATGTTTTGTGTGTGTTTTGCATATGGAAGTTCTAACATGAAAAAAAGTGAAGTTCGAGAAGATCCAGTTCGGATCGATTGAATATAAGATGGGTTCTACTCGGATCCATGCGGGATTCAAGATAAAATGGGTTTGATTGTTCCGGTGAAGGTGACAGATGGTGCTGTGGAAACTCTGAAGAACTAGCGTTTTAATTAGAAGATTATGATGGTTCTGGTGGTGTTTGAGTCTGCAATGGTGTACGGTCTGAAACTTGTATGGACTGACTGAATCCAAGGTTGTATCAGATGATCAGGCAAGTTATAAGATTCTGATCCTTCAAGTTAAACTAATTGCTAGATTTTCTTGGATGTACGTGTTCTGCAAAATAACTGCTTCTACCTAAAAAATAGTAACTAATGCAGGATTCAGTTGATGCTATTGCCGTGGAAGATGATGGAGAGTTTGAAGAATCAAGTTTGACTTTGAGGGTTTTATCTCAAAAGCGAAATAGAAATTGATTCAATTACACGTCAAAAGCTGCAGTTTGAGGTATATAGAACTACAACTACAACTGTAAATCCTATTATTTCAGTTTCAATAGTACCTTAAACAAATAATCTTTGTTGATTTTGAACTATGAATTGATTCAATACATGCTAGGATTTGTTTTATCAAATATTTGGGTATTGCGACGTGCTTTGATATTCAGTGAAAAATGTCCCAACACACGCCACCACTGCACATCTAGTCTGTTAATTTGGATTAGCATCTTATTTGGCTTTGGGACATGCACAGGACAATTGAGGGAAACTGAAATTTTGCATGTTGTTTATCATCCAAAGCTGGGTCCTGACTGTCTTTAAGTTTGTGGATTCAATTATCTAGTTGTCGGCGATAATGAACTGCCGACAGAAGTCTTTACAATATTTTTGCTTTGCAACTCTTTAAACTAGCTATATAACAACATATCAGCAAGTCACTTACTTTGATAGTGTATTGTGATTTTTCAATTTATGCATATCCCTTTAAGAGAATGTAAATGAGTAAACCTAAGTTGCTGGAATCTTTGGTACTTTTATAAATGGAAGCTAATACAATGTGAATTCCTTGCATCGCAACCCTAAGGCTCAGCAAACGTAGTTTTTTCTCTGCTTCAATATTTTTGTATTCGACTTTTCAACTATTCCGAGTCCCAAGCATGATGTCCTGATATTACAAAAAAAAAAAAAAAAAAAAAACACTCTACTGCTCTGCTTCTAAGTGGGTCAGCTTGACTCTGTAAAATGCTAGTAGATTGTTTCGAGCTTCGCTAGCACTACCTTGTGCTTTGGGTTAGCATGTCTCAGAGATGCATAATATTCATTTATCTAATAATGAGATTAGTTTTGTTTGGTGAGTCAATGCCTGGAATGAACTTTGTTTTACCTAAATTGTAGTATTGGAGTATAACATGGTTCCAAATCAGTTCTCTAGGTATACTATTCTCTAGTATAACACCATTCTGGCGCCACTCTTTACTATTCATATTTGGTTGTTATCTTGGTATACTCAATTAAGTTTTCACTTTTGTTTTATAGAGATTCTGCCATTGGAGCTGAAGCTTGCAGTCACAATCTCACCCAAAGTAGGATTCCAAGGGTTAAGAGATGATTTTTGAAGCTGAGAAAGAATAGCTAGAAGGGTTTTACTAAAACAAAAGTGTTATTAGATTTATTTATTTTTTGTGTAGAAGTTCAACCGAAATCTGATCTTGTTTTCAAATACATGGTTATTAAAGTATTACGGATTTAATTTTGTATTTAAATTCTCAATTTTTTTATATATTTATTCAAATCGAATATGTACCACAACACAGAATTAGAGTTTTCAAAGAAATGACATACGACTCTTCCCATAGTTGTCAAAGAAGTGACATACAACTCAAACCAAAGTTGTCAAAGAAATGACAAACAACTCTAATCATAGTTAAGGAATTCACATACAACTCTAGCCAAAGTTGTCAAAGAATTCACATACAACTATGATTAGAATTCACATACAACTCTAATCATAGTTGTCAAGGAATTCACATACAACTCTAACCATAGTTGTAAACTAATTTTCTACAACCCCAACAAGTGTAGTGTAGGAGTTATTTTCACAACCAAATAAGAGTTGTGTTAGGCACAAAGAAGAAATTTCGAAAGACATTCACAACTGAGCAAGGACTGGTATAAAATGGAACGACAGCTGTGTTTACGACTATTATTGACGAGTTGCAAAGAATTGAAGACCTTCTACAACCCCCCCTTGTGCAACCTATCGATAAGCGTCGTCGTATGTTGTACGACAACTGTTTTCTGGGGTAGTTGATTGCTATTTTTCCCGTAGTGCTGTCATGCCGAAAAATCTTGTTCAATCAGAATCTTCAAGTGCATCCCTCAAAGAAAGCACTTCTACTAATGTCAAGAAACCAAAACCATTGAACAAAGATAAGAAGAAGAAGAAAACTCATCGATCTCCAATGTAAGAGGTTCCACACAAAAGGTAACATTAAAACTCACACTCCTTATGTTACGAAGCATTGTTATTTTTTGTGGTAATAAATGACACTTGCAATGGGGATGCAAAGTTCGTAAGATGCAAGATGCTCTTTATTTTGTACCAAACGAATTGGCTAAGTTTGCTCCCCCGAAAGAACTCAGATCGTTATTGTCCTAAGTCTAGGCAAAAGAATTATTATAATGATAGTTCAAATTTTGCATATCGCTCGACAAGGTCATCTCATAAAAGACCCGAATATAGAAAGAGAGATGACTTTGTAAATGCGAAGACAAGATCTGATGTTCCAAATTGGATAAAGGTTGTTTCGCAAAATATCCAAAAGGACAATGGTCCTAATGGTATGAAGGGGAAAGCTGCTCCTGCGAAACCCAACTCTAAATGGGTCCCGAAGTCCTCCATAGCCAAGAAGGGACCAAAACTTAGTCACAAGAATGACTCTCAGTTGTTAATTGTTGGTAACAATAATTACAAGAGTTTTCTTGAAAGACTAAAGAAAGACATCATGTCTGAAGTCTCTTGTACTAGTGAACGTTGTGATAATGACACTTTTCATCACAAGTCAAAGAATAAAAACAAGAGATGGAACAAGAGAAAACAAATCAAGCAAGAGGTCAAGAATGATGATTCCGTCTTAGCCACTTCTGACAAACAAGACAAGGCTCAGCTCAACAAAAATTAGTTGTGTTGGAATGTACATGCTCACCTTTGTACTCAATCTTTGAAGGGTGAGGAAGCACATGAAACTGAGCACATGACCTCTCGGTTATTATATGACTAATTAACATCTTTTGGGAGATTCCTTTTCTTATATACTCATACACGCTCTATCTATATTTGAGTTTTTGATAGAAACGGTAATTTTGAGTTTATGATGTTGATATCTTCAGGTCATATATGAGTAGCTCTTGTTTTTACAGTTAAAACGAGCCAAAAATCACTGAATTCGGACATTGTATGCAAAAGTTATGTCTAAAACAGTTTTGTGTATGGATTCATGTTGTGAACCAGTCTTGGTGATTGGTATGAATCACTGTAACCAGTCCTAGTGATTGGTGTGATTGGTCCATACGAAGGAGTGTAAAACTGTTTCGCTCATAACTTCTTCGTCCGAACTCGAAATGACCTCATTCTTTTTGCGTGGGTTTCGTAATTAAATTTCCTACAAGATTGAGGTAATTGCTGTTTTGGGGTAAAAACTGATTCTGCTGGTTTTGGTAAATTTGTGTGTGTTGATGAGAAACGAATCTAAACCTTAACCAAATGCACTGCACGGGAGTACTTTAGATTCGAGAGATCAATCTGTACAATCCTGGCCTAAACCAAGAAATGGCCATTCCATTCTTGCTTCGGTCACAAAATGAAGGAGAAGGGTTGATCTTAGGGAGGTAAGCGAAGAAGGTGTTGAGATCAGAATGGTTAACTCTGGAGGTGTGGTTATTTTATGACTTGTATAAGAATATGAAACTGGCTTGCGGAATGTAAGCTATCAATTCTTGGTGTTTTCTGGATACTCGTGTTGTTAACCCAAACTGTGTTGTTGGTTGAAATAGGTTGGAAACCTATTTATATAGTCATAGTTGCACGCACCCTGATCTCATAGGAAATGGGAGTAGTGGAGTGATAGAGAAGCGGGATCGTGTGAAAATGTTGAAAACCACGTCTTTTAATGAGGGAAGACGGGTCAGTTCACACCCACTACTTCTCTTCTGCCACTAACTATCCGCCTTTCCTGACACTTTCTCATAATGGGCGTGTTGCACGCCGCACGCTGTAAACCGCCAGACCAATACCCTGATGAACATCCCCCAGTTTGTGACATGTTTGATGTCTCGAGTATAGAAAATAAGTAGCAAGTTGTTGAGTGAATCTTGCCTAATTATTCTTACTAATCACGCGCAAGCTGGGTGGCGGGTAGTCATGTGTGACGAGCCAAGTCATGGGACTTGCCGCAAAGAATATCATGTGACGCCATTAGGTTAAATAACTAAATTATTTGTGAAGCCGATACTCATAAAATATTGCATGTATTCGATGCATGTAAAGCATCGCTTTTAAGCAAGCAGCTCAAAATAATCGATGCATGTGAAGCATCGTTGTATAGAGCCTGTCTTGGTTGGTCGCGGAACCTAGTGTCTTAAAAGGAGTGTGACCGGCAACTTTCAGGAAGCTGCTGGGAGCTGTTCATACATGCCAAAAGTAGGCCGGTCGGTCCCTATAGGAGAATGATGGCTGGTAGCTGATGTAATTTTGATAGTGGTAAGAATGAGTTCGTAAGACTTGTGAAAGCAATTGAATTTAGATTTATTTAAACTAAAAGTAGAGAAAATTTAAATCCAAATTTGTTTTTTTAGAGTGAAAATAACCAAGACACTAGATTCCACTATTACACATGAATAAATGATGATAAAAATTCCAAAACTCTAATTATTTTTAAAATCTCTTTTTCTTAATTCACAAATTATCAAGCATATTCTCAAACATTAATTGTATCCCTTAAGCATAGATTATCTAACCAAAGCATAACCTATCTAATTGAATCACAACTAATTAGGAAAAATTATGCAAACAATTAAAATTCTACAAAGTAGTGATTGAGTGAATTATAAAATACAAATTAGAGAAAAATAGAATAGTTACCAATTATTCATGCATAAATAGCTTCCTCCGTGCCTTGATTACGCGAGAATTAGCTCATCATTATCATGGAAACATGCTCAAAATTCATCTTTATTAATGCTCAAAAATGGTTCACAAATGATGAAATGGGAGAAAAATGAATAAAATCGGGTTTTGTAACACTTATATTTGTTACAAAATCAATTGTTACAGAAAACGATAAAGGAATACCGTCACTGGCACTGTTGAAGAACGACGGTCTTTTAGGGTCTTATGTTCTTCGTACCTCCTTCACCAGCAGAAAAATTGTTTTTCCTTCAACTTCGATTTTCCGATTCTGTGCTGCTCCCAACTGCTCCCAATTCTCTCTACGCCTTTCCTCTACATCCCAGAAGCTATTTATAACCCAGAAGCTCCTCCAAATCTCGCCAATTACTCCTAACAATCTTCACAGTAAAGAAATATTATTCTCGAGAATAATTTCTTATTTTCTTTCTCTGCGTGACATGAAATGTTCTGTTTATCTCTTTACGCGTCAAATATCCCTCAGTCAATGCAGAATAACATTCCAGGATAATATATCTTCCAATCAATGAGTGTCTTCCATATTATCTCATAAATATATTCCGAGAATAATACACCCTCTGTTTGATGAGATTCTGTGATTTAATTGAAATGAATGCACTTACCACCCCTGTTGTGATCTAACAGGCTGGTACATATCCAAAGCAAGATGAAAATCCGACTGAATCTTCCTCAAAATACCAAACATCAAGTACTCAGGAACTGGAAATTTGAATCCAGAATTCCCGCCAAAATTTTCTTTTCAAACGATGAGGGTGAAGTGCCCTGAATCCAAAATGCGGGTGCCTTTAACAGCTCGGCTGCCTTGGGGGCGCCCTTATCCATTTTTAGGGTGCCTTTAGTAATTTTGGTGGGTGCCTTTAACACTTTTTCTGAGGTATTTTCAACATTTTTTCGGGGTTCCTCCGGTGTATTTCTGGGGTGCTTCCGGTGCATTTCTGGGGTGCCTTTAGTACTCTATCCTGGGGTGTAAAGCACCACTTTACGAGCCAATTTCGTCGCAAGAGCTTATTTCTCTAAAAATACCTACAAAGACATAAAACACCATAATAAGTACAAAAATGGATACTAATAATATATACAATAGAGATGAAAATAGACACATAAATGCGTCTATCAGTAGCCATTTCGACATCCTATTGGTCGGTCCAAGTTAAATCTAGACCGGTTAAATTGGCTAGCCAAATTGGATGGCTGAGATGATTTGCGGCAGTTATTGGTTGCCGCTAATTTATTTAAGATTTTTATAAGGAGTGCGGCCATCCATCTTGGGCGTGCGTTTAGGAGCCGTATGGGCGGCCGCGGCTTAGCCGATTGCTCCTCATGAAAGAGGGGCGGCCAATGGTCACGACCAAATCTTGTTTGGCCCTAGAATAGAAGTTTGGTTGGCCAATTCGTCTGGTGAAGTTGGGCGGTCATGATTGTTAGAGCATTTCTCGGTCGAACTCGCAAGCGTTGCTATCTAAAGCTTGTTGTCAAGTTTAGTTACCAAAACTATAAGTTTTGATTTCTAGTCTACTTATAGCTAAGTCTCGGACTAGGATAGAAAGTGTAGTTGAGCTCAAGACTCCACGGCGTTTATCATGCAAAGACGAAGAACTACTCAAGGAACTGGTGGATCTTCATCGACAAAAAGGTATGTGGAGACTTGAACTTATCTATCACTAAAAAGTCTATCTAATCTGTCTCCTATCATAAGAAAAAAGTCGCATTGCTATATAGACTTCGATTATACACATTTGCTATTTCGAGCTGAGTTTATCTCGCTTATCTATTTCTCGAAATATGTGTTGGTAAGATTTCGCTTTGGACTAATTCATCTTTACAAGTGACGAAAGTCATGTTGATTATTTCAATATCTTGAAAATTGCTTTGATGAAAAATAGTGTGTGAATAACCTCTATTTAACATCCTCTAAGAATGTTTCAATGATTGAAATAAAGAGTTTAGAACATGTAATCATCCTTAGATATAAGCATATAATGTGTTCGAGCATTAGTGTATAAGTCCAAAACCGGTAACCAAATGTATGCATACTTGTGTGTGTACTAAATGGTTAATGGAGACTAGGTAAGTATGTGTAACCGTACGCATACTGGCGGAAGTTCACGTCCGTGAATTTCTGCTGAGTTTGGAAATCAAAACCAACTCAACCCGGTTACCTAAGTATGCGTACCCGTATGCATACTGGCGGAAAGTTCACGTCCGTGAATTTCTATTGAGTTTGGAAACCAAAACAAACTCAAATCCGATTACTTAAGTATGCATACCCGTACGTATACTTAAGTGCGTTACTTTCTAAAATTGGTTTGTTCATGAACTAAAACATTGATATATTAAGGAATACAATTTGCAAACCGTGGCTATAATGTTCATGAATCGATTCGAGTGAATCAAAACCAATTTTGTTTCGATTGTGTCTTGTATACTTCTATAAGATCTAAGCAATTGAACACCTCTTGAACTAGTTCATCTGAGTCATGTGGACTAGTTATGGTGAAGATGAATGAGGTTGATATGAAAGTTCTCATATGGCTAACCATTTGGTTAACTACTGTTGAACCAACTAGGTGTACACGTTTAGGTACGGTTACTCAAACCTAAATGACGTATATTTCCTTTGTGTATAACAAGCTAAGTTCAATCTAACGGTTGAAAGATATTAGCTTGAATCTAATAAGGTTTTCATCTAACGGTGAATATTGAATGCTTTGTTACCAAGGTAACTTAGATTGCAAACCCTGATTTGGAAACTATATAAAGGAGAACTCTTGCAACTGTGAAGCCTAATCCCCATACCTCTTGTGTGATACTAGTTGTATAAGCTAGAGTCGATTCTCCTTTAACCTTAGGTTTCTACCGAGACCCTGTAGGTTAACGACTTAATGACTTCATTGGGATTGTGAAGCCAGACCCAACTATTTTCTTTGTAGTTGCGTGATCTGATCTTGCTGTTTCTATCGTATTTGAGTACAATCGTAAGATTTGCTTGAGATTGATTTCTCCGATAGGCAAGATAAAAAGTAGTCACAAACATCTTCGTCTCATCGTTTGTGATTCCGTAATATCTTGTTTCGCTAGTCGATTAAGATTATTGTAAGGTGATTGATAATTCTAGGCTGTTCTTCGGGAATATAAGTCCGGGTTATCGATTGGTTCCTGTTCACCTTAATTTATCAAAAGACGGAACAAAACTCGTAGGTATTTCTGTGGGAGACAGATTTATCTATTCTTGTAGACTTTTCTGTGTGATACAGATTTGTTTATTAAAGTCTTCGACTTTGGGTCGTAGCAACTCTTAGTTGTGGTTGAGATCAGCTAAGGGAATCAAGTGCGTATATCATGTTGGAATAAGAGACGTAAGGAGCGTAACTGTACCTTGGATTAGTGTTAGATTGATTGGGGTTCAACTATAGCCCAGACCGAAGTTAGTTTGTAGTAGGCTAGTGTCTGTAGCGGTTTAATACAGTGTGGTGTTCAATCTAGACTAGGTCCCGGGGTTTTTATGCATTTGCGGTTTCCTCGTTAACAAAACTTCTGGTGTCTGTGTTATTTCTTTTTCGCATTATATTTTTTTATATAATTGAAATATCACAGGTTGTGCGTTTGTATCGATCAATTGGTAAATCCAACCTTTGGTTTTTGATTGAAATTGATTGATCCTTGAACATTGGTCTTTGGTACCATTTAAGTTTATTTCTGTTGTATTCAATCAGACTTGCAGATTTCTATTTGTTTGAGTTGGGATTGAATCGAGAAATTGAGATATAACTCTTTGATATACTTTTTATTAAGATTGAGTCTGACTATCCAGTTGATTCTCTTAAAAGTATATTGGAGTTAGTCCATACAGATTGCTAAGCGAAATATTGGGTGAGGTTGTTAGACCCCCATTTTTCAATTGGTATCAGAGCAGGCAAACACGTTAAAGACCTCATAAGTCTGCGTTTGTGGAGATCTGACTCTGTGGACAATAAGTTCATCTCTTGCTTTTACGCACATCGGCATGTCATCTAAAGCTTTTAATTATGCCAAATGTCTTGGGATTGCCTCAAAGGATAACTCACTATCTTATTCTTCCGAATCCCGAGGTAGAAAGGTTGTTTTATCAGACTCTGATAACTTTTCCTCAAATGAGACATTTGACACTTTGTCAAAAGCTGAGATGGATCTCACTAGAATCTCAGAAAAAAACTACTGAGTTTATTGATTTTCATAATCATGCTCAGCTTATAGATGAATTTGAAAAGTATCTTGGTCGAGAACGAGAACTCTATAGTATCATTGAGTCCTTCTCCAACAATATCGAGAAACTGATGCAAGAAACTACTCTACATCGTGAAAAGATTAGTGTTCTTGAGGATATTGTCAAAGAAGACTCAATTAGAGAAAAATGTCTGATCGAGACGCATTCATCTGATCTAAACAGACTTCGTGTTGAAAAAGAGAAACCAGGTGCATCTCTTATTCTAGCTCAAGAACAGTGCAAATCCTTGAAAAAGGAAAACTATGTTTTATTGAGAAATTCTTCTGTACCGATGATTAATTCTCCGACAGAATTACAGTACATGAAGAGATGTTCTCAAAAAGAAGGTCCTTCTAAGAAGTGTTTACATAACTTGCAATCTTCTAATAAGGCTATAAAGTTAAAACAGATCCCTGTTTCCCTTCCACGAACCTGTTCCTTCTGTGGGAAAAAGAATTACTATGTTCATCATTGTTTTGCTAGAAAGAAACAGATTTCTGATCTTCAAAAACTACTTCTTTTCACTGTCAACAGAGTAAACTCTCTAATGACCACTACAATGGATTTCCTCCCTGTAGAAAAACCGGATTCTCATAAAGTGGATTTCAATGGTCACTCATCTCAAAATCCCCATAGGAACCGTGTTCCTCCGAACGGTGCAAATTCTTACACCACAGAAATACACGTTCCCAGTATTTATGAGAATAAGTCTTGAAAATCTAAGTCTAGATGGTGGAGACATGTCTCTTCTTATTCTCTGGAACCAATTTCTAGAGGTCCTAGACTTAATCGTCAGAAAAATATTTCTGATGGATCGCCTGACAAGGTTATGTTGAATCCTTATGGAACAAACAATAATCGAAAGAAGGTAAGGAATACCAGGTTCAAACCTTTAGATGTAATTTACAACTCATCTCTCAATATTCATAGTGGGATTATATCTCACTTGACTTCCTAATCTTAGACATTCTTATTCTTGTATCTAACTTGAGAGATGCAAGAATAACTGTTGGGAGATACTCAAGTCTACTATAGTTTTCCATTTGTATTATGTTTGACTATGCTGTTTTCTTTGTGAAAGTAGAGTCGCTTGACTCCTTGTTACTATGTATCTCACTCTTATGCTCTGATTTTTGAGTCATGATGATTTGGGATATATGAAAATAGGGGTATTTTATCTCTTCTGTTCTGTTATTTTCAACCAGTCCACGAACGTCCATGTCTCTCTTGAAAGTTTAGGGTTTCCACAACAAGGGTGTCTCTCTCTTGCTTAAAAACATATATATATATATATATATATATATATATTATATTGTTTTTGCCTTCCCCAATAAAAAAAGGGGGGGGGGGAGTGGTATGGAAAACTTCTCAAGACCTCAAGAAGTTGTAAATCTTGAGATGGAAGAAGACTCTAAAGGATGCGATTCTGTTCAAGAACTTGTCCCGAAAAGGATGATTGAAAGGAAAGAGTACAACTCCTGGGTTGGAGAATCTGTTAAGGATTTAATTCTTTTTCAGAGTGACTCTAGAGTCGAGTTTGCAAATCTCCAACTGCAAATAAATCATCTTATGGATGGTCAGGCCAAAATCCTTGAAAATCAAAACATCTTGATCAGGAATCAGAAGAAGTTCATCATGGACTGTGTCAAAGCAAGGCATCTTGCCTGAATTGTTGACCGGAAAACTAATGTTCTAACTCATGAACATGGAGTCTCTAAGGTCAAGAAAATCAAGGATATCAGTGATACCTTTTATGATGGACCCTTTCAAAGGTATGAAGTTGTCAAAGAAACTTGATTTTCTTTTCTTTGTCTAGGAAAGCTTCTTATGAGAATTTTATTCTTGTGTTTAAGAAGAATATCTAGAGTTTGGAATAACCATTATTGTGATTACACATAGCTATGTCCAACGATTTTCATCTTCAATGTTTTTAGATTTATTTATTTAAATTCTAAAGTTTGTTTGGAAGATGATTTTGCAGTATTAATCTTTATGGTTTTATATATTGCAATTTGTTATGGGATATGTGTGTTTGCGTCCGTGAACTATGATTGTCCCATACATGGTCAAAAGTTAAGTCTTTCGTACGTCGATATGCAAGTATTGATAAAAGAATGAATGAACTTTTGACAAAAACAAAAGATAAGCCTTTTATGTCATTATGCAAATATTGATGAAGAAAGGATGGGCTTTTGTTTACAAAGATTAAGTCTATTGTATGTCATTGTGCAAATAGTGATGAAAGATAGAATGAATCTTTGTTTATTCCGCAGTATTGATCTTCCTTGATCCATATTTTTTATGTATATACTGTGCGGCTCCGTTTTCTTATGTTGAGCATTTTCCAATTAGATTAATCATGGATTCGCTTGTGGTTAATTTAGTTGAGTATTCCGGTTGAATTAATCATGGGTTCACTTGTGTTTAATTCAGTTGAGTATTTTGGATACAAATTCATATTTTTATGTGATTTGGTAATGTCCAAAGAAATCCTTATTTTCTTGTGAAAGTAAGGTCGCTCTTTTTGTTCTTCCGGGAATGACATTATTTTGGGAGAGAGTTCTTAATTGAACTTGTGCTTAATTGCCAAATCTTTATGGGGGGTGCGGTTGTGGAATATTATAGGGGTTATCTTATATCTTTATAAAATCCTTGATGAATGCATTTAGTTTCGGCTATATGATTGCATCTAAAAAAGTTGATATGTGCTTTCTTTTGGTCATGAAGTGTCTCTATGAAAATTTCATTAGGATCCCACTAGTTTTCGTACCTTTGCCAATTTTATTGACAAAAAGGGGGAGAATTAATGTGTAGTTCACACTACAAATACATATGGTTTTTGGATCATTATGTAAGGGGGAGTGGTTTTCATGTGAGATGAAGTATTGACTAAGGGGGAGTGATACATATCACCATAGTATTGTTGTCAAAGTTGTGATACAATTGAACTTTGATGCAGTGTAATAATACTATGACACTGTGTAACAATGATTGGGAGCTTTTGTTTTCTCATTGTTATGGCTACGGATCTTCAACAACGGTGATGTTGATTTGAATACCTTTGGAATCATTGGAGTACTTGGAAGTGACTAAGATTTCGAGTAATGTTGAAGAACCAAGGTGATCATGCATGTGGAAGAGAAGCTGCAAAGTTTATTTATTTTGTATTCCATATGTATTGATAGTTTTGTCACTAAAATTGACAAAGGGGGAGATTGTTAGAGCATTGCTCGGTCGGACTCGCAAGCGTTACTATCTCAAGCTTGTTGTCAAGTTTAGTTGCCAAAACTATAAGTCTTGATTTCTAGTCTACTTATAGCTAAGTCTCGGACTAGGATATAAAGTGTAGTTGAGCTCTAGACTCCACGGCGTTCATCATGCAAAGACGAAGAACTACTCAAGGAACTGGTGGATCTTCATCGACAAAAAGGTATGTTGAGACTTGAACTTATCTATCACTCAAAAGTCTATCTACTCTATCTCCTATCTTGAGACAAAAGTCGTATTGCTATATAGACTTTGATTATACACATTACTTATTTCGAGCCGAGTTTATCTCGCTTATCTATTTCTTGAAATATGTGTTGGTAAGCTTTCGCTTTTGCCTAATTCATCTTTACAAGTGACGAAAGTCATGTTGATTATTTCAATATCTTGAAAATTGCTTTGATGAAAAATAGTGTGTGAATAACCTCTATTTAACATCCTCTAAGAATGTTTCAATGATTGAAATAAAGAGTTTAGAACATGTAACCATCCTTGTATATAATCATATAATGTGTTCGCGCATTAGTGTATAAGTCCAAAACCGGGAACCAAATGTATGCATACTTGTGTGTATACTAAATGGTTAATGGAGACTTGGTAAGTATGCGTACCCGTACACATACTGGCGGAAGTTCACGTCCGTGAATTTCTTCTGAGTTTGGAAATCAAAACCAACTCAATCCGGTTACCTAAGTATGCGTACCCGTACGCATACTGGCGGAAAGTTCACGTCCGTGAATTTCTGCTGAGTTTGGAAACCAAAACAAACTCAAATCCGGTTACTTAAGTACGCATACCTGTACGTATACTTAAGTGTGTTACTTTCTAAAATTGGTTTGTTCATGAACTAAAACATTTATATATTAAGGAATGCAATTTGCATACCGTGGCTATAATGTTCATGAATCGATTCGAGTGAATAAAAACCAATTTTGCTTCGATTGTGTCTTGTATACTTCTATAAGATCTAAGCAATTGATCAACTCTTGAACTAGTTCATTTGAGTCATTTGGACTAGTTATGGTGAAGATGAATGAGGTTGATATGAAAGTGCTCATATGGCTAACCATTTGGTTAACTACTATTGAACCAACTAGGTTTACACGTTTAGGTACGGTTACTCAAACCTAAATGACGTATATTTCATTTGTGTATAACAAGCTAAGTTCGATCTAACGGTTGAAAGATATTAGCTTTAATCTAATCAGGTTTTCATCTAACGGTGAATATTGAATGCTTTGTTACCAAGGTAACTTAGTTTGCAAACCCTAATTTGGAGAGTATATAAAGTAGAACTCTAGCAACTAGGAAGCCTAATCCCCATACCTCCTGTGTGATACTAGTTGTATAAGCTAGAGTCGATTCTCCTTTAACCTTAGGTTTCTACCGAGACCCTGTAGGTTAACGACTTAATGACTTCATTGGGATTGTGAAGCCATACCCAACTATTTTCTTTGTAGTTGCGTGATCTGATCTTGCTGTTTCTATCGTATTTGAGTACAATAGTAAGATTTGCTTGAGATTGATTTCTCCGATAGGCAAGATAAAAAGTAGTCACAAACATCTTCGTCTCATCGTTTGTGATTCTGCAATATCTTGTTTCGCAAGTCGATTAAGATTATTGTGAGGTGATTGATAATTCTAGGCTGTTCTTCGGGAATATAAGTCAGGGTTATCGATTGGTTCATGTTCACCTTGATTTATCAAAAGACGGAACAAAACTCGTAGTTATTTCTGTGGGTGACAGATTTATCTATTCTTGTAGACTTTTCTGTGTGATACAGATTTGTTTATTAAAGTCTTCGACTTTGGGTCGTAGCAACTCTTAGTTGTGGTTGAGATCAGCTAAGGGAATCAAGTGCGGAGTATCCTGTTGGAATAAGAGACGTAAGGAGCGTAACTGTACCTTGGATTAGTGTTAGATTGATTGGGGTTCAACTACAGCCCAGACCGAAGTTAGTTTGTAGTAGGCTAGTGTCTGTAGCGGTTTAATACAGTGTGGTGTTCAATCTAGACTAGGTCCCGAGGTTTTTATGCATTTGCGGTTTCCTCGTTAACAAAACTTCTGGTGTCTGTGTTATTTATTTTCCGCATTATATTTTGTTATATAATTGCAAGATCACAGGTTGTGCGTTTTTATCGATCAAATGGTAAATCCAACCTTTGGTTGTTGATTGAAATTGATTGATCATTGAACATTGGTCTTTGGTACCGTTCAAGTTTATTTCTCTTGTATTCAATTAGACTCGCAGATTTTTATTTGTTTGAGTTGGGATTGAATCGAGAAATTGAGATATAACTCTTTGATATACTTTTTATTAAGATTGAGTCTGACCGTCCAGTTGATTCTCTTAAAAGTATATTGGAGTTAGTCCATACAGATTGCTAAGCGAAATATTGGGTGAGGTTGTTAGACCTTTTTCAAAGATGATTTGTTGCAGTTAATGGCTGCCGTTGATTTAATTTAGGTTTTAAAATCCATGTGGCCATCCTATTTTGGGCTAACGTTTTTTGGGGCTAGCGGCGCGTTGGGAGTTGTTCGACCGACCAGCACTGTAGCTGAGTCGCTGGTGAGCATATTTGTACCTTACCCGTTGATCGAGATTAAATCAAGGCCGATCAATTCGGCTGGCGAAGTTGGGCGGTCAAGATCGTTTTGCGGCAGTAATTTAATGCCGCTTAATAAAATTAGGGTTTTGTAGCTCGCGCGGCCAACTGTTTTGGGCTAAGCGTTTGGTGGCCCTCTTGCGAGTTGGAAGGAGGCCGATCGTCCTAGGAATTAGAAGGCCCGCCAGTGTATATGATGGCGCTTGTCTGACCATGTTAGGAGGCGGCTAGGTCGACTGGACAAAACGTACGACCGTGATCATTTTAAGACTGACATGGACAATATATATTAAATTACTTAAGGAATTGGGTGTGTCGACTAACCAACTTCGAACTTTAATCAAAAGTGCGTGTGGCGCATTTAAAGCGATCTAATTGGTCGATGGGAAAGAGGGCCGGCAAGAGGCAGCATGGGGCGTGGCCGATCATAAGAACAGTAGCAAGGGGAGGCATGGCCTCGCCACTCAGCCGACCGATCTGCACCAGCAGGCGCCAATTTGGCCGATCACGCCTCTCCTTGCTACTTCTCTTATTTGCCGTAGTTCCTCTTTATTTCTTGTTTTCTACTTTTGGCAGGATTTTGCTCCTACTAATCCATGTCGGATCAGTTTCCTAGCTTGCCTAGGTTTAGTTTTCGACCAATAGGGTTCGAGATATTGCGCAGGGCGCAAAAAACCTAATTTTATTCTCAGAGAGCAGTTAGCGCATCTTCTGACTGAATATTTTCATGCAGACCTTAATCTTGATATTTCGGGAAATTCATGCTACTCAGCTGCGAGTGAACACTAATTGTCATGTCATATCAATATTAAGGGTTCAGCCGAGGAACATAGCATAGGAAAATACTCAATAGGTCATACATTAATGAATAATGCAGGGAGGTTAAAATTTAAAGAATATCTGGGATTGTTGCTTCATGCACCATTCTGGATAAATTTCATAAATATACTGAGTTGCTCAATATATGTAAGTAAAGAGGTCTGGGCACTCATTACTTTTAAATGGCTCAGTCTCTTTGCAGAATGACGGTTCATTAAATATAGGGTTTTACAATTTTAGCCCTGAACTAAAAACCACCATAAACATTAAGTCCACTGCTTTGTACGTAATAGTGACATTGTTGCAGGGTAAGCAATAGATGGTGACGAATAAAGATAAAACTTATGAGGCGAGGCAGACAGACGTTACCAGGTAAGAGGCCGACTCGGTCTTTGAGCAAGACGCGTTTAATGAAGTATCAACGCACGTGGTGATTGTCCTCCTAGTATACGTCAATTGTCTTTAGGTAGATAAGCATCTAATCGGTTGATATCCCGCATCTAAAGCCTTTATACACGGCAGGTAGAGAGTCCTTTCTTTTCCCGGATCTTACCAATTTGCGGAATATAAAAGGGAGCACTTGAGTCTTTCTTTTCATATCGATCATCACAGAGTTGCACTCATCTTCTTTTCAGGTATTGTCTCACATTCTCTTGTTGAAAAGACTAGGGTACCCAAATATACCTCAATCTAAAACTTTTCCAACTATAAGTCCTTTCTCCGAAAGTGATTGTCTATGGACTGAGTCGAGACAATACAACTAATTGGTTCACACTTTGTATGATTGTCTATGGATACGAGATCGAGGCAATACGATAACAAGATAACTTGTGTGATTGACTATGGATACAAGATCAAGACAATACAATAACGAAGTATGTTTACTTGATAATAGGTTTGGACTTAACCAAACACAATAGGATTGCTATCAAGTAAATAGGAATTAACGTTTGTGTATTTTACTTCTAATTATAATAAAAATAGTTATAATTGCGGAAATAGAAAAGTAAAAGACACAACAAGATTTTGTTAATGGGGAAACCAAAATTGCAGAAAAACCCCGGGACCTTGTCCAGAATTGAATACTCTCAGGATTAAGCCACCATATAAAATCAAACCAACTTCGTATAGTTGAGACCAAGCAACTAAACCTATAGTTCACCTAGTTTCGTCTATATCCCTGCGCCTCCAACTTGCAATAAGTCACGCACTTGGAACAATTCCTTTGGATCGTATTCCAAACAGTAAAGGAACAACAAATCTGTTCGTTAACAACTCTTTTCAAACAACGTGATATGAGTTTGACAAAAGGATCTTCCGTTTATCCCAATAAACTCCTTTGTCAGGTTCTTAGATCTATCCAATAACAACTACCAAAGTAATTGTTAAGATTTTGCAATCAATACTTCAAATCACAAAGAAACGTATTGATGCCGATCGACTCAACTAATCAATCCAATCTATCACAAAGATAAACCGATTATAGTTGGATCCCTTTCCAGCTGAAACAAGTTTTGTGCACACCAAAGAATATGAACCCAAATATCTTTTTTGTCTTCAAATCTTCTTTGATCTTCAATAAACACCTGCACACAAACAACTTGAATCTCTTGTGATCAATCACACATAGAACGGAGTCTGTTAATGATGGATTATCACAAGACGTCTTTAGATCTACAAACAGTTCTAAAGATCCCCGTCGATACTTCGATCTAGTTTGAGTGAATCGTATATCAGAAGAGAAGATTCTCAAGCATAAACAAACTAGGTGCAATCAAAGTTCAACAACCGTTAATCAATCAAATCAATCGAAAACTAATAATAAACTGCAATTATCTTGTTTCCCACCAACGGTACTCGTAGAGCTTCCCAATCCCAAAGAAGTCTTTAAAACGAGAGGTCGTAAGAGATTTTGCCTAATTAGGATACTTTCCTCTCCGAATAGACGGCTCCACCAGTAACAACACAACTAGGTAGTTTTGCTGGCTCTGAGGATTAGTTTGCTAGAAATGCAAACTTCAATATTTATAGATCAAGGAAGTTTGGACACCAAGGAGTTTCCAAAACCGAAAATATTCTCAAGATATGCAATATATTTCCAAATTCGGTTTCCATAATTCCTGGAAATGCTTTGTCCAAATATTGACCGAAATCTCAGTAGAAAATCTCTAATTAGTAAATGCACATTACCAAATTTTATTTTTAGAGATATGCATTTTAATTGCTGGAAATTAAAAGCATATAAAACTAAAAATCTTAATTAAAAGTTTCTCAATTTATTTCGATCCGGGATTCTCCTTTAGCTATTAAGGAATATCTTTGAACAATAAAAGATAAGAGTTACTGCAAATGTTCAAAGTTTGTTGACATCTTTACTTTGTAAATCCTTTTTCATATTTACAATCTTGGAACCGATTTGCCACACTTCCAAGCAAGTTTAGAATTAGTTCATTTGACTTCCAAGAACTATGTGATTGATTATCTTATCAAATCACCATTAATGGGTTTCACGATTCTACCTCAACACAAGATTTCGGTTCTACCTCCAAGTTGGTACTAGGATCGGTTACACTAGTTACCATAAAATGGCTAACTAAGTACTAGGATCGGTTACCACTTCTTATGGTAAAACTTGTTATCGGTTGACCAAGTTATAGGATCGGTTACACCAACTTACTAAAACTTGTTAAACCTCTTACAAGGATCGATTACACTCTCTTGTGATCGGTCACACCTCTTACTAGGGTCGGTTACCCAATGACTAGTATTAAGTCACACTAATTTCAATATATCGATCTTACCATCTCAGGTGATTACTTAAGATCGGTTTCACTAATAAGTCATACCAATACAAAAGTCAGGCCTTGTGAATAGTTTTACCAAGATACATAAACAAGTTATGAATGGTTATACTAAACACACATATTGGTAATCCAAAGATATGCAATGAATAACAATACCAATAAGCCTAGCGATTTCCCTTTCGATTCACAAAACAAGTTTATGAATTTACTTCCTTTAAACGAATGTAAAATATTGTTTCCTAGGACGAAATCTTCACCCATACCCATACATAATCACAATAGCATTCATACGATTATGTCGATGTCTTATATACGAAGTTCAAAAGATAGACGTTATACTTCGTATTGTAATTCCTTAATACTATGTCTAACTAGAGTATCATACACAGCTTCACAGTTATGTTTTCAATATGCATGACTTGAAAGATATGTTAGGAATGAAACAGTTCAAGTCAAATATTACTAACCTCAAGATGAAGGATGATGTCGTCGATGTAGCTCTTTACTTCTTCACATTCTTCAAGTGTTCACATAATACTTGTAAGTCTCATATCCTAGTAACTTTCTAGCTAACCTATACGAAGTTGACTCTAGCATATAATCAAGCGACTCTTTAAATGAGTTTTGGTTCACTAAAATATGACAACCAAAATTGACATACCAACGCTTGGTGGGTTCAACCGAGCTATGCTCTAACACTTGTAAAAAAAAATTACCACGTAGGTTGTTGACATAACCATAACGCTTTTCTGCAGTACATGATGGGAATTTATGGTGATGATTATTCTTCTAATTCTCCTGAGAAGAGTTTTGAAGTTGACAAACCCAGGGCTACCGCATTCGAGGAGGTATTAGCTAAAATTGATCCTCTGTTTCACGAAGCTGGTCAGGCCATACAAGGTATGCCTCTCACACATTTACGCATCATTCGAGAGCGTGTTTAAGCTTTCCTGGCTTCGGTTAACATGGAGGAAAAGTGGAGGCGTGACGAAGCGTCTCAACCGACGAGTGTCAGGGATGAAAGATTCGCGGCTTGTCTAAAGCGACGAAGGGTTGAGCATAAGAAACCTTCATGTGGGGATAAACATGATTACCCTATCCATAACGGCGTCATAATTCTCGATTCTGACGCGGACGAACCAGAACATCTTCAAAATCCTCAGAAGGCTGTTGGGGCAGTTTCCGAAAAGGATGTCGGGGCAGAAGAGCATATAATACCGGCCTATGGAGAAGATGTTAAAGTGTCTTCCGAAGTGGATGTTGGTGGAGCTTCCAAGAGAGATGTTGAAGCGTCTTCTAGATAGGATGTTGAGGCGGCTTATGGAGAGGATGTAAGAGCGGCTTATGAAGGAGATGTCGAAGCAGCTTCCAAAGAGAATTCCAGTGAATGCGCCGTTGATCCATATGTTGATGCTGATAATAAGATTTCCCACTTTGTTATTTCCTTTTATAGATGAGTATCCTTTTTGTAGCTTGCGGATGCTCCTTTGTCATTTAGTAGTTTTCTGTTTCACGCGGCTGGAGCCAGGGATTCATCAAATATAATCTTTCATTCATGTTGCTTTAATGGCTTTATGTTTCCAGTTGAATGAATGAATGAAACCTCCCGACTAAGAAATCCAAATCCTTAGAAAATTTCGCAATATCTTGTAGCGTTCTTCGGTAGGGTTACGGTAGAGCCACGCTTAGTACCTTGATCGCAAAATCTAGGTCCTTCCCATTCTTCTGTTTGATAATCCCCGGTGCAGACGACATGCTTCTTGAATATTTGTGGCGTGCCGGCTAGGTATGTAGAAGTATGGGCACGTTGCCACAAACTAGGAAATCCAAAAGCCAGGTATGTAGAGGCATTGACGCATTGCTTGTCAAGTGAGGAGGCTTCATCTCCAACTAATGGTGCGTGTAATGTGATTCGACGCGTCGTTTCCAAAGAAGTAGTTGTAACCCGGGAATGTCACGTGGGCCAACTTCAAATTCGTTGCTCCTTGGTTCCGTGAAGAGGATTCCAAAAACTGCGGACAACAAAACTTCTTCCAGGGATCTTGTTAGGAGAAGGTTGAAGCCGGTTGCTTTGCGAAAGATGCTTGCTCCAGAAAGACTATGCCGCTGATTGATGATCTTGTGCTTTCTTTTCCCTTACATATTCCCCTCTTCGTTTTTTTTGAAAGATATGAGATATCTCTTACATGGTTTGATTTTTTCTGGTTTCAAGTCAATAGGTAATGATTTTGTGAGGGTTTGGGTTTACTCGAGACTTTTCCTTGAGATGATTCAGGAGTAAAAATTTTCATTTGAAAGGAAATGATGCTTTGAGTAACTGATAAATTGAAACCCTAATTATGAATGCAAGCAGTGCAATCATTTCGGAGGAATTACAAATTGTATGAAAAAGGGGAATTGATAAAAAAAACACTAAAAGGAATTTTGGATGAAAGGGCGGCATGGCCCCTTAGGTATTGAAGGGTTTGAGAGATTAGTCTCCCACTGTGGTCGCCAGTTGTTTTGGGGTAAAAACTGATTCTGCTGGTTTTGGTAAATTTGGGTGTGTTGATGAGAAACGAATCTAAACCCTAAAAAAATGCAGTGCACGGGAGTGCTTTAGATTCAAGAGATCAATCTGTACAATCCTGGTTTAAACCAAGAAATGGCCGTTCCAGTCTTGCTTCGGGTCAAAAAATGAAGGAGAAGGGTTGATCTTAGGGAGGGAAGCGAAGAAGGTGTTGAGATCAGAATGGTTAACTCTGGAGGTGTGGCTATTTTATGACTTGTATCCGAATATGGAACTGGCTTGTGGAATGTAAGCTATCAGTTCTTGGTGTTTTATGGATACTCATGTTGTTTACCCAAACTGTGTTGTTGGTTGAAATAGGTTGGAAACCTATTTATATAGTCATAGTTGCACGCACCCTGATCTCATAGGAAATGGGAGTAGTGGAGTGATGGAGAAGCGGGACCGAGTGAAAATGTTTAAAACCACGTCTTTTAATGAGGGAAGACGGGTCAGTTCACACCCACTACTTCTCTGCTACGACTAACTGTCCGCCTTTCCTGACACTTTCTTATAATGGGGGTGTTGCATGCCGCACGCTATAAACCGCCAGACCAATACCCTGATGAACATCCCCCAATTTGTGACATGTTTGATGTCTCGAGTATAAAAAATAAGTAGCAAGTTTCTAAGTGAGTCTTGCCTAATTATTCTTACCAATCACGCGCGAGCTGGGTGGCGGGTAGTCATGTGTGACGAGCCAAGTCATGGGACTTTCCGCAAAGAATAGCATGTGACGCCATTAGGTTAAATAACTAAATTATTTGTGAAGCCGATACTCATAAAATATCGCATGTATTCGATGCATGTAAAGAATCGCTTTTAAGCAAGCAACTCAAAATAATCGATGCATGTGAAGCATCGTTGTATAGAGCCTGTCTTGGTTGGTCACGGAACCTAGTATCTTAAAAGGAGCGTGACCGGCCACTTTCAGGAAGCTGCTGGGATCTGTTCATGTATGCAAAAAGTAGGCCGGTCGGTCCCTATAAGAGAATGATGGATGGTAGCCATTTCGACATCCTATTGGTCGGTCCAAATTAAATCTAGACCGGTTAAATTGGCTAGCCAAATTAGATGGCTAAGATGATTTGCGGCAGTTATTGGTTACCGCTAATTTATTTAAGATTTTTATAAGGAGCGCGGCCAGCCATCTTTGGGCGCGCGTTTAGGAGCCATATGGGCGGCCGCGGCTTGGCCGATTGCTCCTCATGAAAGAGGGGTGGCCAATGGTCACAGCCACATCTTGTTTGGCGCCTAGAATATAAGTTTGGTCGGCCAATTCGTCTGGCAAAGTTGGGCGGTCAAGATGATTTGTGGCAGTTAATGGTTGATGTTTATTTAATTTAGGTTTTAAAAGCCGTGTGGCCAACCTATTTTGGGCTAACGGTTTTTGGTGCTAGCGGCGCGTTGGGAGTTGTTCGACCGTCCAGCACTGTAGCCGAGCTGCTAGTGAGCATATTTGAACCTTGCCCGTTGATAGAGATTAAATCTAGGCCGATCAATTCGGCTGGCGAAGTTGGGCGGCCAAGATCGTTTTGCGGCAGTAATGTAATGCTGCTTAATAAAATTAGGGTTTTGTAGCTCGTGCGGCCAACTGTTTTGGGTTAAGCGTTTGGTGGCTCCTCTTACGAGTTGGAAGGAGGCCGATCGTCCTTGGCATTAGCCTCCAGTGTACATGGTGGCGCTTGTCTGACCATGTTAGGAGGCGGCTAGGTTTGATAAATCGACTGGCCAAAATGTACGGCCGTGGTCGTTTTAAGACTGACATGGGCAGTTTATATTAAATTTCTTAAGGAATTGGGTGTGTCGACCAACCAACTTCGAACTTTAATCAAAAGTGCGTGTGGCGCATTTAAAACGATCTGATTTGTCGATGGGAAAGAGGGCCGGCAAGAGGCAGCATGTGGCGTGGATGATCGGCCACAGTGGCACTTGCTGGAGCATATCGGTCGGCTGTGTGGAGTGGCCACGCCTCCCCTTGCTACTGCTCTTATTTGCCGCAGTTCCTCTTTATTTCTTGTTTTTTTTACTTTTGGCAGGATTTTGCTCCTACTAATCCATGTCGGATCAATTTCCTAACTTGCCTAGGTTTAGTTTCAACCAATAGGGTTCAAGATATTGCGCATGGCGCAAAAAACCTAATTTTTGCAAATTAATTTTATTCTCAGAGAGCAGTTAGCGCGTCTTCTGACTGAGTATTTTCATGCAGACCTTAATCTTGATATTTTGGGAAATTCATTCTACTCAGTTGCGAGTGAACACTAATCGTCATGTCATATCAATATTAAGGGTTCATCCGGGGAACATAGCATAGGAAAATACTCAATAGGTCATACATTAATGAATAATGCAGGGAGGTTAAAATTTACAGAATATCTGGGATTGTTGCTTCATGCACCATTCTGGATAAATTTCATAAATATACTGAATTGCTCAATATATGTAAGTAAAGAGGTCTGGGCACTCATTACTTTTAAATGGCTTTGTCTCTTTGCAGAATGACGGTTCATTAAATATAGAGTTTTACAATTTTAGCCCTGAACTAAAAACCACCATCAACAATTGCAATACTTGATTTTATGTTGAATATTTATGGTGTATTGCATTTGAGTTTATGAGATAAACCATTGTGTTTCTGTCTCATTATTGGCTCACTTCCTTATGATTAGTGATTGATAGAACCGACTGAACCCATGTATGTGATTTGATATGATCAATCACATAGTAGCTATGTGTATTCGGTTTATGAGATGTCTGGTTTTGGTTTTTATTAACCTTAATATTCAATCTCATATGATGTAACCCTTATGGTTTGTGTGGCTTTTTGATTTAACGGGATTAAGTTCTAGCCCATGTTGGTAGGCTTTATCAAAGGATCATAAGGTGTTCCGATTGAAACTCATATGTGAAAAAGTCACAATATGTTGAGTCAATTTATGTTTACATGAGTTGTGTTTAACATAACATATGTGTTTCGGGTTTTCAACTTTTGCTATTGGCACGCATTAGTTAAAATCGATTCAACCATTCTCTGGTAAAGGCTGCTTTTGTTGTCGTTCTTTTGTTCTTGCGAGAGGATGACAACACACTGTGGGAGAGTTCTTATTTGAACTTGCGCTTAATGATATATCTTTCTTGGGAGAAGAGGCTGCGGAATTTGAGGTAACGAATTTGTTAGTTAATCGTTTTCCTGTTTAAGAAAAGCCTGTTTATATTGCATATATTTTGCTTTTGCTTAACAAAATTTCGGTACAATTGATATGTATCATTGTTGTGTATGGATGTGTGTGTATGATTCAATTGTTTCCGGTCAAGAATAACTATGTCAATTTATTTGGCTTATTTTTTGCTATCTCCTTTATTTTTGGGTATCAATTGTAAATTCGGTGCAATTGCGGTGCTATAATGTCTATGTTTGTTTCAATTGCTTCTGGTTAAGAAAATAATTGTGCAAGTCAATTTATTTTGGTTTGTATGTATTGTTTATGGCTTAACAAAATACGGGATCATTTGTTTAGTCAAAATCGATTCCGGATAAGAGAAACTAAGTTAATTCTGATCTTAGTTAGACTTATCAAATTGGAGGATTCGGTTATTCAAGTCTAATCGAATGCCTTGACAAGAAAAACTAGTTAACTAACCTAGGGTTTGTCTTGTCTAAAGAGAAAGGTCTAAGTTATTGCCTGAATAATAAGATCCTGATAAGAGAAATAAAGTTAATTCTGACCTTTATTTTGGTCTTATCGAAATAAGCGATTGCACATACGCAATCGGTTTAACAAGGGAATTAAGTCTCTTAGTCGATTTGTTAAACTATTAGGGAAAATTGCTTCGGGGAATTGTTTCCTTGATAACATATTAAAACTAAATTACTTGTAGTTTCGGTTTTAATATTGGTTATATAAAGTGGTATGTGAAACCTTCGTGCTTAACTCTTATAGGTTATTTACAAGTCTCTTAGATTTGTAAGATCCTTTCGGTTTGTCCTTTATTTGCTCGAACCTTTGTCATTTTATGACAAAAAGGGGGAGAAATATATGGAGTAAACAAGTGATTTGCAATCACTAAGGAAAGGACAATTGTGCTTAAACGTTATATCTAACGAAAGAGTAAAGCATTGACTAAGGGGGAGAAACATATTATTTTGTATTTCTGACTACAAAAAGGGGAATAACAAAGATGTTCGGATTGAATATTTACCTAGCTTACCTTTAGAGGGAGTAAAAGCTTTTGTTATTCAAATGTCAACAATGATATTTATTGATTGAATATATGCAGGTTATTGTGCTGTTGAAACTTGGAATCAAGCGTATGTAAAATGAATTCTTTTGTAATTTGTTTATCCATATGTAATAAGAGTTTTGTCTCTAAAATTGACAAATGGGGAGATTGTTAGAGCATAGCTCGGTTGAACTCACCAAGCATTGGTATGCCAAGTTTGGTTGTCATATTTTAGTGTGTCAAAACTCATCTAAAGTCGCTTGATTATATACTAGAGTCAACTTCGTTTAGGTTAGACTAGAAAGTCTAGGAATGTTGAGACATACAAGTATTACTTTGAAGACCTGAAGAATGTGAAGAAGTAACGAACTATAATGACGACATCATCCTTCCACTTTAGGTTAGTAATATTGACTTGAACTGTTTCATTCCTAACGTATCTTTCAAGTCGTGTTATATTAAAAACATAACTGCGAAGCTGTATATAAAAAGACGAGGGTACCCAAATATACCTCAATCTAATACTTTTCCACCTATAAGTCCTCTTACCGAAAGTGATTGTCTATGGACTGAGTCGACACAATACAACGAATCGGTATTCACACTTTGTGTGATAGTCTATGGATACTAGATCGAGACAATACAACAATCAAAGTGTGATTACTTGATAATAGGTTCGAACTTAACCAAACTCTATAAGATCACGATCAAGTAATACGGAATTAACGTTTGTGTATTTTACTTCTAATTATAATAAAAACAATTATAATTGTGGAAATAGAAAAGTAAAAGACACAGCAAGATTTTGTTAACGAGGAAACCGCAAATGCAGAAAAACCCCGGGACCTAGTCAAGAATTGAATACTCTCAGAATTAAGCCGCTATACAAAATCTAAACCAACTTCGTATAGTTGAGACCAAGCAACTAAACCTATAGTTCACCTAGTTTCTTCAATATCCCTGCGCTTCCGACATTCGATAAGTGCACGCACTGGAACAATTCCTTTGGTTCATATTCCAAATGGTAAGGGAACAACAAATATGTTCGTTAACTACTCTATTCAATCTCAGTGATATGAGTTGGACAAAGGCTCTTCTGTTTACTCCTATAAACTCCTTTGTCGGGTTCTAGATGTATCTATTCAACAGCTACCAAAGTAGCCGTGTTTAGACTAAGCAATCAACCAATATAGAGTCTACAAAGATACTATATAGTGATGCCGATCTACGCAACTAATCAATCAAATCTATCAAAGATAAACCGATTATAGTTGGATCCCAGCCGATCAAGTTTTGTGTACACCAAAGATTATGAAACGAATAAGAAATCTTCTTTGACTTCAAATCTTCTTAGATCTTCAATAAACACCTACATACCACAACTTGAATCTCTTGTGATCAATCACGCACAGAATGGAGTCTGATAACAATGGATTATCACAAGACGTCTTTAGATATACAAAAAGTTCTAAAGATCCCGTCGACACTTCGATCTAGTTTGAGTGAATCTTATATCAGAAGAGAAGATTCTCAAGAATAAACAAACTAGGTGCAATCAAAGTTCAACAACCGTTTTTCAATCAAATCAATCAAAAACTGATAACACTTCAATTATCTAGTTTCCCACCAACGGTTCTCGTAGAGCTTCTTGATCCCAAAGAAGTCTTTAAATGAGCGGTCGTAAGAGATTTCGCCTAATTAGGTTACTTTCCTCTCCGAATAGACGGCTCCATCAGTAACAACACAACAATGTAGTTTTGCTGGCTCTTAGGATTAGTTTGCTCGAAATGCAAACTTAGGTATTTATAGACCAAGGATGTTTGTACACCAAGGAATTTCAAAAACCAAATATTCTCAAGATATGCAATAAATGCCCAAATCGGTTTTCATAATTCCTAGAAATGCTTTATCCAATATCTTCCAAAATCTCACTAGAAAATCTCTAATTAATAAATGCACATTACCAATTTTTATTTTCCAGAGATATGCGTTTAATTGCTGGTAATTAAAAGCATATAAAATTAATAACCTTAATTAAAAGATTCTTAATTTATTTCGGTCCGGGATCTCCTTGAGTTATTAAGGAATATCTTTGAACAATAAAAGATAAGAATTAGTGAACATGTTCAAAGTATGTCGACATCTTTTTTATTTGTAAATCCTTTTTCATATTTACAATCTTGGAACCGATTTACCACACTTCCAAGCGAGTTTAGAATTGGTTCATCTGATTTCCAAGAACTATGTGATTGATCAAATATCAAATCAACAATCATGGGTTTACGGTTCTACCAAACACAAGGATCGGTTCTAGCTCCATATGGTTTATTGGACCGGTTACATCAGTTACCAGGATCGGTTACATCAATTACCAGGACAGGTTACCATATACTTATGGTATTACTTGTGATCGGTCACATCAGTTACTGGGATCGGTTACACCAATTACTAGGACCGGTTACACGAATTACAAGGATCGATTACACAACTCTTTTGTGATCGGTAACACCAATTACTAAGATCGGTTACACCAATTACTAAGATCGGTCACACCAATTACAAATTTCGATCATACCATCTTAGGTGATTACTTAGGATCGGTTGCACTAATAAAAGTCATACAATACATAAGTCAGGCACTGTGAATAGTTTTACCAAGATACATAACAGATTATTATCGGTTCTACTAATTCACACATATTGGTAATCCAAAGATATGCAATGAATAACAATACCAATAAGCCTAGCGATTTCCCTTTCGATTTACAAAACAAGTTTATGAATGTACTTCCTTTAAACAAATGCAAGCATTGTTTCCTAGGATGAAATCTTCACCTTTACACATACACATAATCACAATAACATTCATACGATTATGTCGATGTCTTATATTCGAAGTTGAAAAGATAAGCGTTATACTTCGTATTATAATTCCTTAATACTATGTCTAACTAGAGTATAATCATTCACAGCTTCGCAATTATGTTTTCAATATAGCACGACTTGAAAGATACGTTAGGAATAAAACAGTTCAAGTCAAAATATTACTAACCTCAAGAGGAAGGATGATGTCGTCGATGTAGCTCTTTACTTCTTCACGTTCTTCAAGTCTTCGAGTAATACTTGTATGTGTCATATCCTAGTCTTTCTAGTTTAACCTATACGAAGTTGACTCTAGTACATAATCAAGCGAATCTTTAAATGAGTTTTGATTCACTAAAATATTACAACCAAACTTGACATACCAACGCTTGGTGGGTTCAACCGAGCAATGCTCTAACAATCTCCCCCTTCGTCAATTTTAGTGACAAAACTCTAACAACATATGGATAAACAAATTACAAAAATTCATTATACATACGCCTTATTCCAAGTTTCAACAGCACAATAACCTGCATAAATTCAATCCTTAAATGTCGTTGTTGACATTATAATAACAAAGCTAATACTCCCCCTAAATGTGAGATAGGTAGATTTTCAATCCACACATCTTTGTTATTTCCCTTTTGTAGTCCAAATAACTACAATCATGATATGATATGTTTCTCCCCCTTAGTCAATGCTTTACTCTTTCGTTAGATATAACTTTTAAGCACAATTGTCCTTTCCTTATTGAATACACATCACTTGTTTAATCCATATATTTCTCCCCCTTTTTGTCACAAAGTGACAAAGGCACGAGCAAATAAAGGACAAACCAAAAGGATCTTACAAATCTAAAAGACTTGTACAACCTATAGGAGTTAAGCACGAAGGTTTCACATACCATTTTAGATAACCGATATAAAAACCGAAACTACTAGTAATTTGGTTTTAATATGTTATCAAGGAAACAATTGCCCGAAGAAATTTTACATAATAGTTTAGCAACTTGACTAAGCAACTTAGTTCTTTTGCTAAACCGATTGCACAAATACAATCGCTTATTTCGATAAGACCAAAATAAAGATCAGAATTAACTTATTTTTCTCATCAGGCTCTAATTATTCAAACTATAACTTAGACCTTACACTTTAAACAAGACAAGTTCTAGGTTAGTTAACTAGTATTTCTTGTTAAGGCATTCGATTAGACTTTAATAACCGAATCCTACACTTTGATAAGTCTAAGATCGGAATTAACTTAGTTTCTCTTATCCGGAATATAATTGGACTAAACAAATGATCCCGTATTTTTGTTAAGCCATAAATAATTCATACAAACCAAATAAATCAACTTGCACAATTATTTTTCTTAATCGGAAGCAATTGAAACAAACATAGACATTATAGCACCGCAATTGCACCGAAATTTTGTTAAGCCTAAACAATTGATACCAAACAATAAAGAAAGATAACAATAGTTTTTCTTAACCGGAAACAAATTTAATCACACACACACATCCATACACACATAATGGAATAAACATCAATTGTACCGAAATTTTGTTAAGCAAAAGCAAAATATATGAAATAAAATCAGGCTTTTCTTAAACAGGAAAACGATTAACTAACAAATTCGTTACCTCAGATTCCGCATCCTCTTCTCCCCAGAAAGATATATCATTAAGCGCAAGTTCAAGTTAGAACTCTCCCCCATTGTGTTGTCATCCTCTCGCAAGAACAAAAGAACAACAACAAAGAGCAACCTTTACCAGAGAAAGGTTGAATCGGTTTTAACTAATGCGTGCCAATAGCAAAAGTTGAGAACCCGAAACACATATGCTTTTATGCTAAACACAACTTATGAAAACACAAATTGATTCAACATATTGTGACTTTTTCACATATGAGTTTCAATCGGAACACCTTATGATCCTTTGATAAAGCCTACCAACATGAGCTAGAACTCAATCCCGCTAAATCAAAAAGTCACACAAACCATAAGGGTTCACACCATATGAGATCGAATAATAAGGTTATGAAAACCGAAATCAAACATCCCATAAACACATAACAATAATATAAAGCATTCAAGCACAGGCTATGTAATCGAAAAACTATCACAAGAAAAATTATAAACTAATAATTTTATTCATAAATAATAGATAGTTTTATTCAGAAATAGACCTTATACAATGATTGAAATAAATCAAATATTGATGTCTATCTTGCTTGGATATAAGACTCCAATTTTATTCTTTTAGAGTTCCCTCCGAAGATTTTTAATCCGGATCAGAGGATTTCACAGGGTTCCAATCATCCTCTATAATTACTAATCTTGATTCAAGACTAATAACATTGTGATTGACTTCCTTAACTTCTTTTCACAAATCCTTTTCCATGTTTGTTACTTCACATAAGATCAAATCTAATTTTAGTGACAGATTCTTGAGAAATTTATCATTAAGAGATGTGATCTCTTCATTAGGAACATCTTGATGAAGCTCTGGAGATGAGTCTGAATCACCATCTGAAGATTCGAGACGAAGTTTCTTGTTAGGAAACAAAATGGTCCAGACTTTTTTAGTTTTACGAGAATTACAGCTAGAGGTAGACATCCTGTCATATTTCTATATAATGTAATAAGAGCTATTTCCTCTTATAAATAAGAGAAATTTTTCTCACAATCTTTGAGAAAATTATCTCATTTAAGTCCTTAACCGAAAATTTATTTTAGAAATATTTTTAATAAAATATTTACATATATATCCTTACTATTTTACTTTTTGAGGGCAACAAGTAAGGATTCATGATAACTGGTTAGGTTATCAATTTTCGGTTGTTGAATTTTCTTCCCTTAATGAATTCAACTTTCTTATAGATTTGAGAATCTTTCATATTTGAACTCTTAGGTCCGTTTCTCAAATTTGAGACAAGATCTTGATGTCTAACAATCACATTATTCGATTTTTTACGTCGACTTGAAGTGATTTTTGATCTAGTTTTAGATCTTGAAACGTCAGGGTATTGTTTTTGATAGTGCCCCCATTGTATGCATCGGAAACAGATCCCAGAATTATTCTGGTTACAACCCTTAGGTTTTATAGGTTTATTCAACTCTGCTTCCTTGTCCTTTGATGTATTCATATCAAGTGTTGATTTATTTGAGCAGATAAGTTTATCTCTCAATTTCAAATTTTATGTTTTTAACTTTCTGATTCATTTTGACAACAATTGATATCATGAATGAGTTTAGATACTAGTTCTTTCCCAGAATGTTGAGAGAGTTCATTTTCACAAGATGCTTGTTAAGTTTTACCTTATCATTCAGATAACTTACACTGATTTGATCAAGCGATGATTTTATTCCATTGATTTCAGATTCAAGAAACAAGGTTCTTTTATCTTTACAAGGAACCTCTTGTTGAGAAAGTTTAGGAGTGAACTTTTCTTTAGTATATATTGTTGAAAGTATTTAAGAGTCATAGACTTCTGCAATGGTTGCAACATGGTCTATCATACACTCTTGATTATCCTCATCAGGGCAATAGTCAAGTGTGGCAGTATATGCGTTTTTCTTCCACTGAGTGTCCCTGGTTGGACAATCCGGAGAAATATGACCAAACCCTCTGCATTTGTAGCATTGAGGAATAATGTCATCATCTTCCCATGTATTTTTACTTTTATGTGAAGAAATATGATTTATTTTTGACTCACGGGGTTTTCTTTTTCGGTGTCTCAATAATTTATTGAATCGTTGAGTAATAAGAGACGAATGATGATTTAGTTCAGCCTCATCTTCAGCATCTAGACCTTCCTGATCTTGGGAGTCTTCTGGACATTGAGTCGATGGATTTTTTATGGCTTTATATGCCAGATTGTCTTTTTTTTAGACAAGTACTCCTGATCAAATATCTTTAATTTTCCTACAAGAGAACTTCTTGATAAGGAAGAAAGATCATTAGCTTCGATGATTGCATGTTTCTTAGATTCGTATCTAGATGGCAACGATCTGAGAATTTTGCACACTATATCTTTTTCAGAAATAGTCTTTCCAAGTAAGAAAGAAGCATTAACTATCTCAGAGAGTTTAATATGGAACTCTTCAAAAGTGTCGTTGTCATCCATTCGAAGGTTTCCCAATCGGATGTCAGAGTTTGAAGTCTAGCTTCTTTCTCTGATGTATTTCCTTCAAATACGATCTGAAGATTATCCCAAGCTTCTTTTGAAGTTTGACATGTGGATACATGATGTTGTAGATTGATAGGGGCCTAAAATATATCATTTGTATATCAGTTTCTCATGTTTTTCTTAGTTATTTCTCTTTTATTTTTTGTATATTATGCTTTCTTTTCATTTTGTAGGTGTTTTGGAGTCATGTGACGTGAAAGATGGCGAATAAGAGCTAAATTCATTATTTGGTGAACTTGGAATCGACGGAGTCGAAGTGTGCATGGACAGAAGGCTCTCATATGCCAAGAAAGTAATTTGCTGGAGCACCAGACTCTGATTACTCACGGCCACCTCCCTTCTTATTTAAACTAGCAGCTAGGTCGACTACTTCACAGTTCACGACCAGCTTAACCCATGGGTCCGATAGATGAGTACCAATGGAATAGATAGAATTTGAGATGGGAAAGGGATCAATTGTTCGAAGAGTTTGAGTTAGGCTCTGGACAGCAAGAACCGAGAGAAACCAGGGAGGAAGAAGGTGTTGATGCCGTAAGCTCTATGAACTGTGTAGGAGAGTCAAGTGGGAAGTTTCATGTTTCAGACCAAGAATGAGCATTATAAGAGCATTAAGAAGAATGGGTTTCCATTGAATTCGAGTCTGATGAGTTCCGGATGAAGTTTTGAAGTTACAAATCAGGGAAAGAAAGAAGTTTTAGCCGAGACAGTTGTGCTGCCATTAGATGATGTTGTTTCGCTGTTATTTGTGTGAAGAACAGAATAAAAATGAATGTTTTAGAGCTTTTAATGAATGGGTTTGTGAAACTGCTTGCAGGGAAGAAGATAGAAGTGTTTTAGAAATCAAGGTGGAGTTTATCTTTGAAGCACCAGTAAACTGCACATGAGATGTTCGTAGAAATGCCCGAATGAGTAATTTCTCACTGCAATTTCAGTCACGACCAGTTATGCCCTATTTCGGTACAGCTGCTACCCATAGTTCTTGTGGCTGCTTATCAAGGGTCGAGAGAATAGTTCGCATCCAACAACAAGGCAGAGAAGTGGTTGAGTTACGGGTTAGTCTTGGGCAGAGTTTGTGAATCTAAAAAACCCGAAAGAAGAGGGGCATTTGGTAGTGGCTAGGAGATGTTTTCGACACCAGAGAGACACGGCAGAACTGGGTTGATTAAGGGCTAAGATGTACTTAGAATCCGTGAATGATTTGGAGACATGGGTATCTCAACAGTTGAGCTGGATTGAAGGAAAAGTTGATACAAAACGTGGAAAGAGTTTGGCCGAGAAGTCAGGGAAAGAAGTGAGCTTGCTGCCGTTCAATTGTGAATGGATGGAAGAGATTAAGCGGTGATTTGTATGAAACAAGGAAAGTTGGGTTGTCATCCGGTTCGAAATTACAAGTCTTGGAAGGTATAAAAGAAGACCTAAACCTACAGAAAAGACATCATCTCATACCCCACCCCTCACGACTGCTCGCAACCAACAGGGAGGAGCTCTCTGCTCCTCTCCAAACCCTTAGAGAAGCAGTACCATCACCTCCATCTGCATACATCGCCATCCATCCTTCTTCCATCATCACCTGCATCTCCATCCATCTGCATAACCACCACGCCACTGCATACACCCACTTGCATACCACCAGCACCACCTTTGCATCTCCACCAGTTCGGCACCCACCATCAGATCACCATCTCCAGCGCACAGCCAACGAGTTTGAGCAGTACAGGACCATTAACAATGTCACCAGCAGCACTCTCCACTTCACCTCTACCAGCTGCTATCTCATCTTCCTCCAACATTCCATATCGCCATCACTTCCCTCTCGAGCAAAGCGCCAGTTGAAGTCCAGTACAATATCCACCAGCACTTCATAGTTCAAGTCATACATCCCTGCAGCAGCTTGCAGCAAGATCATTCCACCATCAGTTCAGCACAACATCATCGCCTGCCAATCACATCCACAATATCCATTCCACCTCAGCTGCTGTTTGGTTTGATAACTTGGTTTTGAATTAATATTTTCTGTGGTTTCAATCTTTATCTGCTATGAACTTTATTGTTATGTGTAGCTAAGCATATTTGATTAGGGATAACTTTGACGTCCGGGCATGAACTCGTATTGATATTTAAAAGCGCATGTTTTCTTGCAATCCATCTTTTTATTGTTCATTCTCTACTGTTCCAATATTGCTTATGTGAATTGTTTGTGAATCATTTAAGTTGAAAATTAAATTGGTTTATAGATGATTCTATTGCTAATTCTAGACTTCTTCGACCCGTAATTGTCTGGATGTTCCGAGTACAAGTAGCGATATATAGGTATTGACGATGGGATTTTGTTAAGTACCCGTATGTATTGAATGACACTAGTAGGTAATTCATGCTTTTGATTTTATCACTAGGAATAACCTTATCTCACGGAAATTAATGCATTTGTTTAAGTCACACTTAGAGAGCGTACTTCTAGGAAACTTGATGAGTAGAATCCGGTAGTCGAGCGCTTCCGTGTCCGGTGAACTTAGGAGATATTGCGGAGTATTTGAGCGTACTAAATATTCTAGGGTTATTAGTAATTGGTGATTGCAGAAACATAGCTATATTGATAAGATTCACGTTTCGTGACTGAGAAAGAGTCCTTGATCATTCCCATCCTCATCGTTTGCATTTATTTGTTTTGCATTTTTTGTATTTAGAAATTTAAATTGACAACTTTAGCTCAACTCTCCCTTAGGAACGAACCTGCTTGTCATTGTACTACTAGTTAGTGTAAGAGAAGTAAGGAATTTATTTTTGCGAGTTCGACACCTCGTCATAGATCACGGCTTACAGCATGTATAATAGCATCTTTAGCAAAAGCCTTCTCTTCGTTTGAATAATCCACTAAGCATTTAAACTCAGTTTCCGAATTTTCTACTTTCGGGCGATTATAACCATCGACGACTAATAACCATGTATTAAAGTCTCGTGATTGAAGAAAACATTTCATAGCAGATTTCCACCATAGATAGTTTGTTCCGTCAAATCTTAGCGGTACGTTAATTGAAATCGATTCATGAGAACTCAAGTTCATTTCTTATAAGTTGGATCGTACCAAACATAGATTGTTAGATCTTTTCGTGTTTGCCTGCTCTGATACCAATTGAAAAGACGAGGGTACCCAAATATACCTCAATCTAAAACTTTTCCACCTATAAGTCCTCTTACCGAAAGTGATTGTCTATGGATTGAGTCGAGACAATACAACGGATCGGTATTCACACTTTGTGTGATCGTCTATGGATACTAGATCGAGACAATACAACAATCAAAGTGTGATTACTTGATAATAGGTTCGGACTTAACCAAAATCTATAGGATCACTATCAAGTAATACGGAATTAACGTTTGTGTATTTTACTTCTAATTATAATAAAAACAATTATAATTACGGAAATAGAAAAGTAAAAGACACAGCAAGATTTTGATAACGAGGAAACCGCAAATGCAGAAAAACCCCGGGACCTAGTCAAGAATTGAATACTCTCAGAATTAAGCCGCTATACAAAATCTAAACCAACTTCGTATAGTTGAGACCAAGCAACTAAACCTATAGTTCACCTAGTTTCTTCAATATCCCTGCGCTTCCGACATTCGATAAGTACACGCACTTGAAGAATTCCTTTGGTTCGTATTCAAAACAGTAAAGAAACAAAAAATTTGTTCGGTAACAACTCTATTCAATCTCAGTGATATGAGTTTGACAAAGGCTCTTCTGTTTACTCCAATAAACTCCTTTGTCGGGTTCTAGATCTATCTATTCAACAACAACCAAAGTAGTCGTGTTTAGACTAAGCAATCAACCAATATAGAGTCTACCAAGATATTATATAGTGATGCCGATCTACGCAATTAATCAATCAAATCTATCAAAGATAAACCGATTATAGTTGGATCCCATCCGATCAAGTTTTGTGCACACCAAAGATTATGAAACCAATAAGAAATCTTCTTTTTAATCAAATCTTCTTAGATCTTCAATAAACACCTGCACACCACAACTTGAATCTCTTGTAATCAATCAAGCACAGAACGGAGTCTGTTAACAATAGATTATCAGGATCCCGTCGACACTTCTATCTAGTTTGAGTGAATCTTATATCAGAAGAGAAGATTCTCAAGAATAAACAAACTAGGTGCAATCAAAGTTCAACAACCGTTAGTCAATCAAATCAATCAAAAACTAGTAACACTACAATTATCTAGTTTCCCACCAATGGTACTAGTAGAGCTTCTTGATCCCAAAGAAGTCTTTAAACGAGCGGTCGTAAGAGATTTCGCCTAATTAGGTTACTTTCCTCTCCGAATAAACGGCTCCACCAGTAACAACACAACATGGTAGTTTTGCGGGCTCTTAGGATTAGTTTTCTCGAAATGCAAACTTAGGTATTTATAAACAAAGGATGTTTGGACACCAAGGAATTTCCAAAACTGAATATTCTCAAGATATGCAATAAATGTCCAAATCGGTTTTCATAATTCCTGGAAATGCTCTGTCCAATATCTTCCGAAATCTCACTAGAAAATCTCCAATTAATAAATGCACATTACCAATTTTTATTTTCCAAAGATATGCGTTTAATTGCTTGTAATTAAAAGAATATAAAATTAATAACCTTAATTAAAAGATTCTTAATTTATTTCGGTCCGGGATCTCCTTGAGTTATTAAGGAATATCTTTGAACAATAAAAGATAAGAATTAGTGAACATGTTCAAAGTATGTCGACATCTTTTTTCTTTGTAAATCCTTTTTCATATTTACAATCTTGGAACTGATTTACCACACTTCCAAATGAGTTTAGAATTGGTTCATATGATTTCCAAGAACTATGTGATTGATCAAATATCAAATCAACAATCATGGGTTTACGGTTCTACCAAACACAAGGATCGGTTCTACCTCCATATGGTTACTGGGACTGGTTACATCAGTTACCAGGATCGGTTACATCAATTACCAGGACCGGTTACCAAATACTCATGGTATTACTTGTGATCGGTCACACCAGTTACAAGGATCGGTTACACCAATTACTAGGACCGGTTACACGAATTACAAGGATCTATTACACAACTCTTTTGTGATCGGTCACACCAATTACTAAGATCGGTTACACCAATTACAAATATCGATCATACCAACTTAGGTGATTACTTAGGATCGGTTGCACTAATAAAAGTTATACCAATATATAAGTCAGGCACTGTGAATAGTTTTTAAAAAGACGAGGGTACCCAAATATACCTCAATCTAAAACTTTTCCACCTATAAGTCCTCTTACCGAAAGTGATTGTCTATGGACTTAGTCGAGATAATACAACGAATCGGTATTCACACTTTGTGTGATCATCTATGGATACTAGATCGAGACAATACAACAATCATAGTGTGATTACTTGATAATAGGTTCATACTTAACCAAACTCTATAGGATCACTATCAAGTAATACGGAGTTAACATTTGTGTATTTTACTTCTAATTATAATAGAAACAATTAAAATTACGGAAATAGAAAAGTAAAAGACACAACAAGATTTTGTTAACGAGGAAACCGCAAATTCAGAAAACCCCCGGGACCTAGTCCAGAATTGAATAATCTCAGAATTAATCCGCTATACAAAATCAAACCAACTTTGTATTGTTGTGACCAAGAAACTAAACCTATAGTTCACCTAGTTTCTTCAGTATCCCTGCGCTTCCGACATTCAATAAGTGCACGCACTGGAACAATTCCTTTGGTTTGTATTCCAAACAGTAAAGGAACAACAAATCTGTTCGGTATCAACTCTATTCAATCCCAGTGATATGAGTTAGACAAAGGCTCTTCTATTTAATCTAATAAACGCCTTTGTCGGGTTTAGATCTATCTAACAAACAACGAACAAGTAGTCGAGTTTAGATTTTGCAATCAACAATATGATCAATCCAGATACTAAATACTGATGCCGGTCTATGCAACTAATCAATCAAATCTACCAAAAGATAAACCGATTATAGTTGGATCCCAGCCGATCAAGTTTTGTGCACACCAAAGATTATGAACCCAAATCAGAAATCTTCTTCTTCTTCTTCAAATCTTCTTAAATCTTCAATAAACACCTGCACACAACAACTTGAATCTCTTGTGATCAATCACGCACAAAACGGTGTCTGTTAATAATGGATTATCACAAAACGTCTTTAGATCTACAAACAGTTCTAAAGATCCTGTCGACACTTCGATCTAGTTTGAGTGAATCTTATATTAGAAGAGAAGATTCTCAAGAATAAACAAACTAGGTGTAATCAAAGATCAACAACCGTTAGTCAATCAAATCAAATCGAAAACTAATAATACTGCAATTATCTAGTTTCCCACCATCGGTACTCGTAGAGATTCTTGATCCCACAGAAGTCTTTACTACGAGCGGTCATAAGAGATTTCGCCTAATTAGGGTACTTTTCTCTCCGAATAGACGGCTCCACCAGTAACAACACAACAAGGTAGTTTTGTTGGCTCTTAGGATAGTTTACATGAAATGCAAACTTGGGTATTTATAGACCAAGGAAGTTTGGACTACAAGGAATTTCCAAAACCGAAATATTCTTAAGATATGCAATAAATTCCCAAACCTTTTTTCATAATTCCTGGAAATGGTTTGTCCAAATATAAACCGAAATCCTACAAGAAAAACTCCAATTAGTAATGCACATTACCAATTTTTATTTTTCCAGAGATATGCATTTTAATTGCTGGTAATTAAAAGCATATAAAAATTAACAACCTTAATTAAAAGATTCATAACTTATTTCGGTCCGGAATCTCCTTTAGTTATTAAGGAATATCTTTGAACAATAAAAGATAAGAGTTACTGAACATGTTCAAAGTATGTCGACATCTTAATTCTTTGTAAATCCTCTTTCATATTTACAATCTTGGAACCGATTATACCACACTTCCAAATAGGTTTAGAACTTGTTCATCTGATTTCCAAGAACTATGTGATTGATCAAATCAACACACTAATCATGGGTTTACGGTTCTACCAAACACAAGGATCGGTTCTACCTTAATATGAATACTGGGACCAGTTATATTAGTTACCAAATTGGTTACATCAATTACCAGGACTGGTTACCATATTCTCATTGTATTTACTTGTGATCGGTCACACCAGTTACCAGGATCGGTGTTGATGGTGGTTTTTAGTATAGGGCGAAAACTGTAAAAGTCTGCCTACCTGACCCAACATCAGAAGTAGTAGACCTTGATATGTCTATATTCCGCAAGGAATTTGAAGAATATATCAGAATCTGATGAGTGCCTATGTCTCTCTTCATATTATATTGAAACTCTAGCTCCTAGATGAATTGTTCACTAGTATAGAGCCTAATGAGTATTTAAGCTCCTAGTTGCTTAACTCACTAATGTCGGAGCCTGCCGAGTATTCATTTTATGCTATGTTCCCAGCCTAACTCTTGATTTTGACATGACATGACAATTAATGTTCGCTCGCAACTGAGTAGCATGAATTTCCCGAAGTGTCGGGATTAAGATATGCATGGAAATACTCAATTAGAGGCACGCAAAGTTATGATGCCCTCTGAAACATAATTAGTGATTTTGTATGAGCGCACAAAATTCACCAAAAAATTGATTGGTTTTGCGGCAACCCGCAAAATTCAGTCCTTTAACCTAATTTTATCAATTTGCAAAAATTAGGTTTTTGCGCCCTGCGCGATAATTCGAACCCTATTGGTCGAAACTAAACCTAGGTAAACTAGGAAATTAATCCGCAATGGACTAGTAGGAGCCAAATCCTACCAAAAGAAGAGAAACAAAAGGAACTGCGGCAAGTAAAAGCAGCAGCAAAGGGAGGCGTGACCACACAACTTGACTGTCTGATCCGATCCAGCAGGCACCGCCCGTGGCCAATCGGCCACACTCCATGTTGCCGCTTGCCATCCCTCTTTCCCATCGACCAATCAGATCGCTTTAAATGCGCCACACGCACTTTTAAATAAAGTTGGAAGATGGCTGGTTGACACACCCAATTCCTTAAGGAATTTAATATAGACTGCCCATGTAAGTCTTAAACCGATCACGGCCGTACGTTTTGGCCAGTTGATTTATCAAACCTAGCCGCCTCCTAACATGGTCAGAGAAGCGCCAAAATAGTTGGCCACACGAGCTACAAAACCCTAATTTTATTAAGCGTCATTACATTACTACCGCAAAACGATCTTGACCGCCCAACTTCGCCAGCCGAATTGATCGGCCAAGATTTAATCTCGATCAACGGGTAAGATTCAAATATGCTCACCAATGGCTCGGCTACAATGCTGGCCGGTCGAACAACTCCCAGCACGCCGCTAGCACCAAAAACCGTTATCCAAAAATAGGTTGGCCACATGGCTTTTAAAACCTAAATTAAATCAACGGCAGCCATTAACTGCCGCAAATCTTCTTGACCGCCCAACTTCGCCAGACGAATTGGCCGACCAAACTTCCATTCTAGGCACCAAACAAGATGTGTCAGTGACCATTGGCCGCCCCTCTTCCATGAGGAGCAATTAGCCAAGCCGTGGCAGCCCATATGGCTCCTAAACGCGCGCCCAAAGATGGCTGGCCGCGTTCCTTATAAATATCTTAAATAAATTAGCTGGAACCAATAACTGCCGCAAATCATCTCAGCCATCCAATTTTGCTAGCCAATTTAACCAGTCTAGATTTAACTTTGACCGACAAATAGAAGGTCAAAATGGCTACCAGCCATCACTCTCCTATAGGGACCGACCGGCCTAATTTTGGCATGCATGAACAACACCCAGCAGCTTCCTGAAAGTGGCCCGTCACGCTCCTTTTAAGACACTAGGTTCCGCGACCAACCAAGACAGGCTTTATACAACGATGCTTCACATGCATCGATTATTTTGAGCTGCTTGATTAAAAGCGATGCTTTACATGCATCGAGTACACACGATATTTTATAAGTATCGGTTTCACAAATAACTTAGTTATTTAACATAATAGCGCCACATGCTATTCTTTGCGGAAAGTCTCATGACTTGGCTCGCCACACATGACCACCCGCCGCCTGGCTTGCGCGTGATTGGTCAGAATAACTAGGTCTTGAAACAAAACCCATTCAGCAACTTGCTGCATATTTTCCACGAAAATACTCGAGACTATCAAACATGTCACAAACTGGGGGATGTTCATCAGGATATTGGTCTGGCGGTTTACAGCGTGCGGCGTGCAACACGCCCATTATGAGAAAGTGTCGGGAAAAGCGGACAGTTAGTGGCAGCAGAGAAGTAGTGGGTGTGTACCGACCCGTCTTCTCTCATTGAAAGACGTGGTTTTAAATATTTTCAAACGATCCCGCTCCTCCATCACTCAATTACTCCCATTTCCTATGAGATCAGGGTGCGTTCAACTATGACTTGTGTAAATAGGTTTCAACCTATATCAACCAACAACAGTTTTGGTTATCAACACAGTATCCAGAAAAACACCAAGAACTGATAACTTACACTCCGCAAGCCAGTTCCATATTCTGATACAAGTCATAAAATAACCACACCTTCAGAGTTAACCATTCTTATCTCAACACCTTCTTTGCTTCCCCCCCCCTAAGATAAACCCTTCTCCTTTATTTTGTGACTGAAGCAAGACTGGAACGGCCATTTCTTGGTTTAGGCCAGAATGGTACAGATTGATTTCTCGAATCTAAAGTACTCCCGTGCAGTGCATTTGTTTAGGTGTTTAGATTTGTTTCTCGGCGGCACATCCAAATTTACCATTTCCAGCAGAATCACTTTTTACCCCAAAACAACTGGCGACCACAGTGGGAGATTAATCTCTCGGTTACAAAAAATCATTTTCCTAATTTCATTGTCAATTTCCAAAATTTCCCAAGATGGTTGATCTTAGGAATGGTTCAGAAACCCTCAATCCCAATTTTACTTCTCCTAGCACTAACACTACTTCACATGTTATTCCTGAATCCGTTCTTTCATTTAAAACCCTTGTCGAGGCTATGGAGTCTCAATATTCAACAACTATTCACGATTTGATGAAAATCCTGAATGATATTGTCAGGGATCAAGCTATTATTGTCAAGATGCAGGACGAAGTATTTACGCTTTTGAAAGTCCTCACGGATCAATTATCAAAGGAACCAACACGTATTCATTCTGGAAGAAACTCCATCAACAATTCATTTTGGATCAATACTGATGGTAGTAGCCTTTCTTCCAAGATTCATATTCTTACTCCTGGTGAGGAAGATGAATCCTATGGTCACGTTGAATGGAAAAGTATCCACCAATGTAACTTGTCTTCCCATGAAGATCAAGAGATGTTTCCTCAAGCTCAGAAAGAAGACTCGTGGGATTTACCACGTTCTCATCAGAGTCCTCGTAATGAAAAGGTGATTTCATTATGTGCGTCCTTCCTGGAAAATATCAATTCCCATATTGTATCAGAAGCTGCTAAGAGATCCGCTGCTGCTTTACTCAGTCGATCCGAACCGTTCCAGAATGAAGAAGCTCGTAAAGATGTTCAGGAAAGCAGGCGTCCTTCCAATAAAAGATCCAACCTCCAGTCAATCGCTAGTGAAGGAGGAAAGAGAAAAGCTCCAGCAGCGAAACAATAACCCAAACGTGTGGCACCAGCGCATCAGATGGTTCCACCCCGGAAGGCCGCGGCTAAGACTCCTGCGCAACAACAAGAAACTGGAGATGCTGCTTCAAACTTCCCGTTCCCGATCGAGGAAGTAATTGAACTCCTAGAAGTATGGATTCAAGATGATGCCATCAAACTACCTCCTATCAGGCGCCTACCAACTGAGGAAGAAATGGCAAATCCCAAATATTTCCATTTCCACAGGTTCGTCAATCATCCAACCAATGAATGCAACAAATTGAAGCGCATTTTCAAAGAAAAGGTAGATGCAGGGGAACTTCAATTAGGCACTTAAGGAGTTCGCAGAGACCCTCTTCCCGTAAGGAGCTGCATGATTTTTGGGGACTCCGTCCACAAAACCGTACAGTCTATGATGGAGCATTTATGTGAGATTCTGTATTTCTCTAAGACACAACGTCAAGACATATTTGCATCCCTCAACTGTGTTGTATCAGGCAAGCGGATGTTTCCATCCAGGGAAGCCACTCCCAAACCCCAACCTCTCCTGGAAAGCACGACTGATAGATGCAACTGGGGACTCCTAGCCACTGCTCACTTAAAGGTTGTCGAGTTTGACGGCACATTGATTGACGCGGCCTCTAACTTCAACATTGTCACCGTCAGGACTCTGAGAGCTGCAAGGATTTCAAAGAAGGAAGATGTTCACTATCCAACCATAATCAAAAACTCAGAAAGAGAGTCCAGAGACGCTTATGGGTACATCAATCTCGAAATCAAGGTGGGAGATGCTATAACATACGCAAAATTTCATATAGTTAAAGAGTACCCTAATTATGATATGGTCCTGGGGCGCTCATGGATACACGACAACAAGGCGAAGCTAGGAGTATGTCCTTAACCAGTGTCTATGCCTGAAAGGGTCTCCAACAAGCCATCCAATCCTGAAGATTATTTTTTTCCATATCAGCAACTCGCGAATGTGACGCAGCTTCCTGAAGAGAGCGCATCAGCATTTGTTTGCAGATTTCGGACACAAGTAAGTCTTATTGAACAACCCTTTTTACAACCAGTCACTCCTCCTCCCGCCAAGGCTTGGGGACTCGATCCGATTATCAACCCAGCCGTCACTAGGAGATGTGAATGGGATGCTGGTCTTTTCAAAAAAAATTATCAAGAGTTTAGAAGATGTCACAGTCAAAGATGAGGAATCTAAGAGTCAAGTAACGGTGCAACATCCGAACCCATTTCAAGTTGGAGATATAGTAGTGAGAGTTGCTTCTCAACCTGTTCCGTCTGATTCCACAGAAAGGAAAGACGAGCCGTACCTAGTGGAAGAAGTTATTTTGGGAGGTTACTGCAAGCTCATAATACAGACAAGCTAGAAGGCGTAGTAATACATACCCGGTGGCTCAAACCCTTCAATACCTAAGGTGTCACGCCGCCCTTTCCTCCAACATTCCTTTTAATGTTTCCTCTAGCAATTTCTCTTTTCATGCAATTTTTGTAATTCCTCCAAAATGATTGCACTGCATGCATTCATAATTAGGGTTTCAATTTGTCAGTTAATCGAAGCGTCATTTCCTTTTAGAAATCTCTTTACTCCTGAATCATCTCAAGGCAAAGTATCGAGTAAACCAAAACCCTCATAAAATCATTACCCATTGGTTCAAAACCATAAAAAATAAAACCACGAAAGAGACATCTCATATCTTCCAAAAACACCGAAGAGGGGAATACATAAAGGAAAAGAAAGAGCAAGATGACCAAAGGAAATCATCAAGCAGCCAGTACATCCTTCTTAGAGCAAGCGTCCCGCGTGCAGCCTGCCTCAACGACGAAATGGCCTCTCAGTCACCACCTCATTGTGCCTAGACCCCAGGAAGAAGTTTCGCCATCTGCAATTTTCAGATTTTGGAAAATCCCTTTATAGAATCAAGAAGCAGCGAGCTAGCGCACGTGGTACTCCCAGATTGCTACCACTTCTTCAGACATGTCCAATCACGTCACGCGCACTATTAATTGGAAGTAGAGCCTCCACACCTAACAAATACGGCTCTTGGATTTCTTGTTTACGGAAGCACAACACATGTGATATACAAGGGTGATATCAAATGGAAGTTACATGTTCGTGGCCGAATCCTCAATCTTCATCATTGCATCCCGTACTTCAAGATGTTGTTATTAGGGTTACATATGGTAAATATCATCATGGAAGCGGTATTCGGTCACATGAAAGGAAAACACATCACAACTTATATGTGTCGCCTTCCCATCTGCCACATCACCTACTCATAACTCAGCACTGCCTACCCAAGGCCTGCATGAAGCTGCGCGTCAACAACCACATCATCGACAAAGTCAGATTCGGTGTTTCTAGATTTCCAATTTCCTATAGAAGGGGTGCATGGGCTGCTAAAAGTTTGGATACAATACAGATCTATCAAGTGCGACTACCGCCCATTGATCAACAAGTGACGAATCCAAAAGATTGCCGCCTTCGTCAATTCGTCAACCACCGTACTAGCAAATGCAATGGAGTACATCTTTCAGGAGAAAATATGCCCAGGATAATTACACTTGGGGACTGCCAGCAATGGGATGCCCTCACGTTCCTCAACTAGGTTATTTCTGAAGTCAGCATCATCACTGTCAAAACTTTACGAGCCGCAGGAATTTCTCAACATGAAGCCGTACACGTGCATCAAAGACTCAAAATACAGCTCTAGTGATCAAACAGAAGCGCAACTGGGGACTGCCCAATCGCATCCCATCTCATACAAGCATTCCAAGCATATTGTCATCGTAATCAGAAGGAAAAGAACGAGCCTATGAGATAAAGAGTCAGAATGAACGCAATTTCATTCCAGTCAATGCTCGTAGTTTAAATAAAATTTTAGTCGCGACTCAGCAGTCCAGACACCAAGCAATTTAAAGTCAAGGCCTCTTGCAATTGAGCGCAATGGAGTTTGGCAAATTTTGAAATCCACTGGAGAGGCCAGATACTCAGTTCTCTGGAGACATGACCTTATTAAACATTCCGGAGAGGATCAATGGAGTTCACTCAGGATTTGATGGAATTTCAAAGACGTGGAAGTTATATGTACAACTAAAGTTCATATTTGCAAAGAGAAAAAAAAAGAACAAGATGTACTTACCTTGCCGCTGACGATTGGCACGCTCGTGATGGAGCTGCTGACAGTGACGAATAGGAGCCGGCTGCTACATACGAAAGCACGGATCCAGACGAGCAACAAAAAATGGAAGAGGGTTGATACCCCTTTTTATACGAACAGAGTTTCCAAAAGAATGATTCATTTTTACTCCATGAACGGGAATAGATGGCTGGGACCATAGCAATCATTCCCAATAGTTGAGCTAGCAACACGCTACTACGAAGGACACTTGCCGCGTGATCCCGCTACTGAAGGCCGATTAGAATTTTCCTGGTAATATCTACCTGCTTCGTCTTTTCAATTTTAATTTCGTCTGTCACCATCTAATGCTTACCACGCAACAATGTCACTGTTACGTGCTAAGCAGGGGACTTAATGTTGATGGTGTTTTTAGTATAGGGCGAAAACTGTAAGTATGCCTACCTGACCCAACATCAGAAGTAGTAGACCTTGATATGTTTATATTCCGCAAGGAATTTGAAGAATATATCAGAATCTGATGAGTGCCTATGTCTCTCTTCATATTATATTGAAACTCTAGCTCCTAGATGAATTGTTCACTAGTATAGAGCCTAATGAGTATTTAAGCTCCTAGTTGCATGACTCACTAATGCCAGATCCTGCCGAGTATTCATTCTATGCTATGTTCCCGAACTCTTGATTTTGACATGACATGCCAATTAATGTTCGGTCGCAACTGAGTAGCATGAATTTCCCGAAGTGTAAGGATTAAGATATGCATGTAAATACTCAATTAAAGGAACGCAAAGTTATGATGCCCTCTGAAACATAATTAGTGATTTTGTATGAGCACACAAAATTCAACAAAAAATTGATTGGTTTTGCGGAAACCCGCAAAATTCAGTCCTTTAACCTAATTTTATAAATTTGCAAAAATTAGGTTTTTGCGCCCTGCACGATAAATCGAACCCTATTGGTCGAAACTAAACCTAGGTAAACTAGGAAATTAATCCGCCATGGACTAGTAGGAGCAAAATCCTACCAAAATTAGAAAACAAAAGGAACTGCGGCAAGTAAAAGAAGCAGCAAAGGGAGGCGCGGACACGCCACTTGACCGGCCGATCCGCTCCAGCAGGCGCCGCCCGTTGCCAATCGGCCACACTCCATGTTGCCGCTTGCCATCCCTCTTTCCCATCGACCAATAAGATCGCTTTAAATGCGCCACACGCACTTTTAAATAAAGTTGGAAGCTGGCTGGTCGACACACCCAATTCCTTAAGGAATTTAATATAGATTACCCATGTCAGTCTTAAACCGATCACGGCCGTACGTTTTGGCCAGTTGATTTATCAAACCTAGCCGCCTCCTAACATGGTCAGACAAGCGCCATCATGTACACTGGCGAGCCTGATAATGCCCAGGACCATCAGCCTCCTTCCAACTCGCAAGAGGAGCCACCAAACGCTTATCCCAAAATAGTTGGCCGCGCGAGCTACAAAACCCTAATTTTATTAAGCGGCATTACATTACTGCCGCAAAACGATCTTGACCGCCCAACTTCGCCAGCCGAATTGATCGGCCTAGATTTAATATTGATCAACGTGCAAGGTTCAAATATGCTCACCAATGGCTCGGCTACAGTGTTGGCCGGTCGAACAACTCCCTGCGCGCCGCTAGTACCAAAAACCGTTAGCCCAAAATTGGTTGGCCACACGGCTTTTAAAACCTAAATAAAATCAACGGCAGCCATTAACTGCCGCAAATCATCTTGACCGCCCAACTTCGCCAGACGAATTGGCCGACCAAACTTCTATTCTAGGCGCCAAACAAGATGTGGCCGTGACCATTGGCCGCCCCTCTTCCATTAGGAGCAATCGGCCAAGCCGCGGCCGCCCATATGGCTCCTAAACGCGCGCCCAAAGATGGCTGTCCGCGCTCCAAATAAAAATCTTAAATAAATTAGCGGCAACCAATAACTGCCGCAAATCATCTTAGCTATCCATTTTGGCTAGCCAATTTAACCTGACTAGATTTAACTTAGAACGTCCAATAGGAGGTCGAAATGGCTACCAACCATCACTCTCCTATAGGGACCGACCGGCCTACTTTTGGCATGCATGAACAGCTCCCAGTAGCTTCCTGAAAGTGGCCGGTCACGCTCCTTTTAAGACACTAGGTTCCTCGCCACATGTTATTCTTTGCGGCAAGTCTCCTGACTTGGCTCGCCACACATGCCCACCCGCCACCTGGCTTGCGCATGATTGGTCGGAATAACTAGGTCTTGCATACAAGACCCATTCAGCAACTTGCTGCATATTTTCCACGAAAATACTCGAGACAACAAACATGTCACAAACTGGGGGATGTTCATCAAGGTATTGGTCTGGCGGTTTACAGCGTGCGGCGTGCAACATGCCCATTATGAGAAAGTGTCGGGAAAAGCGGACAGTTAGCGGCAGCAGAGAAGTAGTGGGTGTGTACCGACCCATCTTCTCTCATTAAAAGACGTGGTTTTCAACATTTTCACACGATCCCGCTCCTCCATCACTCAACTACTCCCATTTCCTATGAGATCAGGGTGCGTTCAACTATGACTTGTATAAATAGGTTTCAACCTATTTCAACCAACAACAGTTTTGGTTATCAACACAGTATCCAGAAAAACACCAAGAACTGATAGCTTACATTCCGCAAGCCAGTTCCATATTCTGATACAAGTCATAAAATAGCCACACCTTTAGAGTTAACCATTCTGATCTCAACACCTTCTTCGCTTCCCTCCCTAAGATCAACCCTTCTCCTTCATTTTCTAACAGAAGCAAGACTTGAATGGACATTTCTTATTTTAGGTAAGAATTGTACAGATTGATCTCTCAAATCTAAAGTACTCCCGTGCAATGTATTTGTTTAGGTTTTAGATTCGTTTCTCGGCGGCACACCCAAATTTACCATTTCCAACAGAATCAGGTTTTACCCCAAAACAATCGGTTACACCAATTACCATGACCGGTTACACCAATTACAATGATCGATTACAACTCTTTTGTGATCGGTCAAACGAATTACTAGGATCGGTTACACCACTTACTAGGATCGGTCACACCAATTACAACTATCGATCACACAATCTTAGGTGATTACTTAGGATCGGTTACACTAATAAAAGTCATACCAATACATAAGTCAGGCATTGTGACTAGTTTTACCAAGATACATAACAAGTTATGATCGGTTCTACTAACTCACACATATTGGTAATCCAAAGATATGCAATGAATAACAATACCAATAAGCCTAGCGATTTCCCTTTTGATTCATAAAACGAGTTCATGAATGTACTTCCTTTAAACGAAAGTAAACATTGTTTCCTAGGATGAAATCTTCACACTTACCCATACACATAATCACAATAGCATTCATATGATTATGTCGATGTCTTATATACGAAGTTCAAAAGATAAGCGTTATACTTCGTATTCTAATTCCTTAACACTATGTCTACTAGAATATAATCATTCACATCTTCGCAGTTATGTTTTCAATATAGCACTACTTGAAAGATACGTTGGGAATGAAACAGTTCAAGTCAAAATATTACTAACCTCAAGAGGAAGGATGATGTCGTCGATGTAGCTCTTTACTTCTTCACATTCTTCAAGTCTTCAAGTAATACTTGTATGTCTCATTATCCTAATCTTTCTAGCCTAACCTATACGAAGTTGTCTCTAGTACATAATCAAGCGACTCTTAAATTTAGTTTTGATTCACTAAAATATGACAATCAAACTTGACATACCAACGCTTGGTGGGTTCAACCGAGCTATGCTCCAATAATCTCCCCCTTTGTCAGTTTTAGTGACAAAACTCTTACAATCATATGGATAAACAAATTACAAAAATTTATTATACATACGCTTGATTCCAAGTTTCAACGGCACAATACCCTGCATATATTCAATCCATAAATGCCGCTGAAGACATTATAATAACAAAGCTAATACTCCCCCTAAAGGTAAGATAGGTAGATTTTCAATCCGCACATCTTTGTTGTTTCTCTTTTGTAGTCCAAATAACTACAATCAACATATGATATGTTTCTCCCCCTTAGTCAATGCTTTACTCTTTCGTTAGATATAACGTTTAAGCACAATTGTCCTTTCCTAAGTGATTACAAATCACTTTGTTTACTCCATATATTTCTCCCCCTTTTTGTCACAAAATGACAAAGGTTCGAGCAAATACCAAAAACCGAAAGGATCTTACAATCTAAAAGAATTGCATAACCTATAAGAGTTTAGCACGAAGGTTTCACATACCATTTTAGATAACCAATACCAAAACCGAAACTACAAGTAATTTGGTTTTGATATGTTATCAAGGAAACAATTTCCCGAAGCAATTTTCCCTAATAGTTTAACAATTTGACTAAGAACTTAGTTCCCTTGCTAAACCGATTGTACAAAAACAATCGCTTATTTCGATAATACCAAAATAAAGATCAGAATTAACTTTATTTTTCTCATCAGGCACTAATTATTCATACAATAACTTAGACCTTTTACTTTAGACAAGACAAATACTAGGTTAGTTAACTAATATTTCTTGTCAAGGCATTTGATTAGACTTGAATAACCGAATCCTTCACTTTTGATAAGTCTAATTAAGATCAGAATTAACTTAGTTTCTATTATCCGGAATCGAATTAGACTAAACAAATGATCCCTTATTTTGTTAAGCCATAAATAATTCATACAAACCAAATAAATCAACTTGCACAATTATTTTTCTTAACCGGGAGCAATTGAAATAAACATAGACATTAAAGCACCGCAATTGCACCGAAATTTCGTTAAGTCTAAAACAATTGATACCAACCAATAAATAAAGATATCAAACCAGTTTTTCTTAACTGGGAACAATTGAATCACATACACAAACATCCACACACACATAATGGAACAAATATCAATTGTACCGAATTTTGTTAAGCAAAAGCATAATATATGCAATAAACTCAAGCTTTTCTTAAACAGGAAAACGATTAACTAAAAAATTCGTTACCTCAAATTACGCATACTCTTCTCCCCGAAAGAATATCATTAAGCGCAAGTTCAATTTAGAACTCTCCCCCATTGTGTTGTCATCCTCTCGCAAGAAAAAAAAACAACAAAAAAAGCAACCTTTACCAGAGAAAGGTTGAATCGGTTTTGAACTAATGCATAACAAAAGTTGAAAACCCCGAAACACATTTGCTTTTATGCTAAACCAAAATCAATTCAACATATTGTGATTTTTTCACACATGAGTTTCAATCGGAACACCTTATGATCCTTTGATAAAGCCTACCAACATGGGCTAGAACTTAATCCTGCTAAATCAAAAAGTCACACAAACCATAAGGGTTCATAACATATGAGATCGAATATTAAGGTTTAAGAAAACCGAAATCAAACATCCCATAACACATAGCAATAATATAAAGCATTCAAGCACATGCTATGTAATCGAAAAACTATCACAAGAAAAATTATAAAATAATAATTTTATTCATAAATAATAGATAGTTTTATTCATCAATAGACAATAATCAAAAACTGATGTCTATTTTGTTTCTAATCGCGAGTCTTATAAAGATCACTTTCGAATACTGGATTCAAATTCTTCTGAGCATTTCCCTTTTCAGTAGAAGGTTTGTTGATTTCAAACAGTTGAGAATGAAGATCAGGAAGTACTTCTTTCGAATCCTTTATCATCGGCTCATGATGTCTAATGCAACTTCTAACAGTGAGAATCTGTTTCCTTATAGAGTCTATGAGATTGAGTTGAGAGACATCATGATTTTCAGTCATAACCGATGCACAGAGTGCTAAATCATCAAGAGATGACCCTTCTTTTACCGATTTCTCCATTAAAGCAAGCTAGTCTTCTTTCAGACAAGAGGACAATATATAAGAATTGGAGAAAATCAGGGGATGATATAATTTGGTTTATGGAAATCGAATATATTTTCCCCAAAAACAATACAATTATGGAACGGATATCTAAATACTGCCCAGATTTATGCCTCCTCACATTCGTAATTTTGGGAAACAAGTGAGGATGCATCTTTCAACACAATCAGTGTGTGTTGAGGTAAGGATTAAACTCACCATAACCAATAGAGACATCCCTAGGATGATTTATAAACACAATAGGTTGTGTTTCTTTATGTTCTTTCTTTCTCTTGTTCATGCAAGAGTCTGCAGTTCCTTTTTGAGATCTTATAAACTCATCAGCCTTCAAAATCTTTATACCCTTGCGAAGAGCTTCGATGAACTTGTTTTGTTGGATATTTCCATGGAACACTGCAGTGTGATTATCTTCACATAAAAAGTTTAACATATTACCAGAAGATTTACCCTCTTACGCTTTTGGTTTGTCAACCATTTCTTCTTGCTCAGATTTTACCCCTTGAGATTTATCTGATAGAGTTTTCAAAAGTTTTTCAAGTTCTAGACTCAAACTTTGATTTTCCTTGATTCCTTACTCAAGTTTTTCTAAACAGTCCTTTAGGAGTTGATTAGACTCACAAGATATATCACTGTTAGATTTGGCAAGAAGTGCATTATGGCTAGGTATTCCTTCATAGGGTTTGTCCTATGGAATATCATCTAGAGTAGAGATGTAAGCCTTGTAACACTTCTGAGCTTTTATGCTGGAACACTGCTTTGCCATATGTCCGAATTTACAGCATTTGAAACATTGGATTTCTTCATTACCCCTTTTATGACAAAAGATAATATATCGGGATCTGAATTATTTTTCAATAAAGCATCATTAATCTGTTGTGTTAGGAGTACAATTGTTGAGTCAAGCTCATTTTCAACAAGTATTTCATCCTTTTGACAACGTTTCTCAGACTTATTTAAACAAACTTCTTTCGAAGATTGATTTGAATTAGTTGAGATATCATAACCAATATTTCGGTTCTTCAGCAGAGTTTCTTTGTCAAAGATCTTTAACTTTCCTACAAGGGAGCTTCGAGAAAGTGTAGAAAGATCATTGGATTCTATTATTGCATGTTTCTTAGACTCGTATCTGGATGGTAACGATCTCAGAATTTTTTATACTATTTCCTTTTCAGGTATAGCCCTTCCAAGAGAGAAAGAGGTATTGATAATCTCAGAAAGCTTAGAGTTAAACTCCTCGAAGGTGTCGTTATCATCCATTTTAAGGTATCCCATTATGAAGAAAGAGATAAGAGTTGTTCTTCTCTTTCAGAATCATTCCCTTCAAATACAGTCTCAAGAATATCCCATGCTTCCTTAGAAGTTTCACATGACATAACATGATGTAGAAGATCATGACTTATTGCATGTATTATGGCATTTAACCATCAGAATTCTGCTTCGCAAGAGCTATTTCTTCATAAGTGTAAAACACTAAACGCTTAAACTCGTTTTCAGAATACTCCTCTCTCGGACGTTGGTATCCGTCTTCGATTAACAGCCAAGTATTAAAATCTTGAGATTGAAGAAAAGTTCTCATAGCAGATTTCCAAAAAGAGGAATTTTCCCCATCAAATCTTGGTGGTACGTTAACTAAATCATTCATAAGATTCATTTCTTAAGGGTTGGATCGCACCAAACACAGATTGTTAGATCTTTTCAGGTTTGCCTGCTCTGATACCAATTGAAAAGATGAGGGTACCCAAACATACCTAAATCTAAAACTTTTCCACCTATAAGTCCTCTTACTGAAAGTGATTGTCTATGGACTAAGTCGAGACAATACAATGAATCGGTATTCACACTTTGTGTGATCGTCTATGGATACGAGATCGAGACAATACTGAAAAGATGAGGGTACAAAAATATACCTCAATCTAAAACTTTTCCACCTATACGTCCTTTCTCCGAAAGTGATTGTCTATGGACTGAGTCGAGACAATACAACGAATAGGTTTACACTTCGTGTGATCGTCTATGGATGCGAGATCGAGACAATACAACAACGAAGTATGATTACTTGATAATAGGTTCGGACTTAACCAAACATTATAGGATTGTTATCAAGTAATTAGGAATTAACGTTTGTGTATTTTACTTCTAATTATAATAGAAACAATTATAATTGCAGAAATAGAAAAGTAAAAGACACAGCAAGATTATGTTAACGAGGAAACCGAAAATGCTGAAAAACCCCGGGACCCTGTCCTGAATTGAATACTCTCAGAATTAAGCCGCTATACAAAATCTAAACCAACTTCGTATAGTTGAGACCAAGCAACTAAACCTATAGTTCACCTAGTTTCCTCAGTATCCCTGCGCCTCCAACTTGCAATAAGTCACGCACTTGGAACAATTCCTTTGGATCGTATTCCAAACAGTAAAGGAATAACAAATATGTTCGGTAACAACTCTTTTCAAACAACGTGATATGAGTTTGACAAAAGGCTCTTCCGTTTATCCCAATAAACTCCTTTGTCGGGTTCTTATATCAATCTATTCAACAACTACCAAAGTAATTGTTTAGACTATGTAATCAATACTATAAATTACAAAGAAATTTATTGATGCCGATTTACACAACTAATCAATCCAATCTATCAAAAGGTAAACCGATTATAGTTGGATCCCCAACTGATCAAGTTTTGTGCACACCAATGATTATGAACTCAAATAAGAAATCTTCTTTGTCTTAATTTTTTTTTAGATCTTCAATAAACACATGCACACAAACAACTTGAATCTCTTGTGATCAATCATACACAGAACGGAGTCTGTTAACGATGGATTATCACAATACGTCTTTAGATCTACAAACAGTCTAAAGATACCCGTCGATACTTTGATCTAGTTTGAGTGAATCTTATATAAGAAGAGAAGATTCTTAAGCATAAACAAACTAGGTGCAATCAAAGTTCAACAACTGTTAGTCAATCAAATCAATCGAAAACTAATAATAAACTGCAATTATCTAGTTTCCTACATATGGTACTCGTAGAGCTTCTCAATCCCAAAGAAGTCTTTAAAACGAGCGGTCGTAAGAGATTTCGCCTAATTAGGTTACTTTCCTCTCCGAATAGACGGCTCCACCAGTAACAACACAACTAGGTAGTTTTGCTGGCTCTGAGGATTAGTTTGCTCGAAATACAAACTTCAATATTTATAGACCAAGGAAGTTTGGACACCAAGGAATTTCCAAAACCGAATATTCTCAAAGATATGCAATAAAGTCCCAAATCAGTTTTCATAATTCCTGGAAATGCTTTGTCCAAATATTGACCGAAATTTCAGCAGAAAATCTCCAATTAGTAAATGCACATTACCAATTTTTATTTTCTAAAGATATGCATTTAATTGCTGGAAATTAAAAGCATATAAAATTAAAAACCTTAATTAAAAGATTCTCAATTTATTTCGATCCGGGATTCTCCTTTAGTTATTAAGGAATATCTTTGAACAATAATAGATAAGAATTACAGCACATGTTAGAAGTATGTCGACATCTTTACTTTGTAAATCCTTTTTCATATTTACAATCTTGGAAATGATTTGCCACACTTCAAAACGAGTTTAGAATTGGTTCATCTGATTTCCAAGAACTATGTGATTGATCAAAAACATTCAATCACCATTCATGGGTTTAACGGTTCTACCAAACACAAAGTTCAGTTCTACCTTCAAGTGGCTACTAGGATTGGTTACACTAGTTTCCATAAAATGGCTAACTAAGTACCAAGATCGGTTACCACTTATTTATGGTACTTACTTGTGATCGGTTGCACAAGTTATAGGATTGGTTGCACCAATTACTAAAACTTGTTAACCTACTACAAGGATCGATTACACATCTTGTGATTAGTCCCACCAAGTCTAGGATCGGTTACCCAATGACTAGGAATGGTCACACCAATTATAAATATCGATCATACCATCTCAGGTGATTACTTAAGATTGGTTTCATTAATAAAAGTCATACCGATATAAAAGTCGGGCATTGTGAATAGTTTTACCAAGATCCATAAACAAGTTATGAGCGGTTATACTAAACACACATATTGGTAATCCAAAGATTTGCAATGAATAACAATACCAATAAGCCTAGCGATTTCCCTTTCGATTCACAAAACAATTTTATGAATTGTACTTCCTTTAAACGAATGTAAAACATTGTTTCCTAGGACGAAATCTTCACCCATACCCATACATAATCACAATAGCTTTCATACGATTATTTCGATGTCTTATATACGAAGTTCAAAAGATAGGCGTTATACTTCGTATTATAATTCCTTAATACTATGTCTAACTAGAGTATAATCATTCACAGCTTCGCAGTTATGTTTTCAATATAGCACGACTTGAAAGATACGTTAGGAATGAAATAGTTCAAGTCAAAATATTACTAACCTCAATAGGAAGGATGATGTCGTCGTTGTAGCTCTTTACTTCTTCACATTCTTCAAGTCTTCGAGTAATACTTGTATGTCTCATATCCTAATAACTTTCTAGCTAACCTATACGAAGTTGACTCTAGTAAATAATAAAGCGACTCTTTAAATGAGTTTTGGTTCACTAAAACATGACAACCAAACTTGACATACCAACGCTTGGTGGGTTCAACTGAGAAATGCTCTAACAATCTCCTCCTTTGTCAATTTTAGTGACAAAACTCTTACATCATATGGATAAACAAATTACAAGAATTCATTATACATACGCTTGATTCCAAGTTTCAACAACACAATAACCTGTATATATTTAATCCATAAATGCCGTTGTTGACATTATAATAACAAAGTTAATACTCCCCCTAAAGGTAAGATAGGTATATTTTTAATCCGCACGTCTTTGTTATTCCCTTTGTAGTTAAGATAACCACAAGTATCAATATGATATGTTACTCCCCCTTAGTCTATGCTTTACTCTTTCGTTAGATATAACATTTAAGCACCATTGTCATTTCCTTAGTGACACCAAATTACTTGTTTACTCCATATATTTCTCCCCCTTTTTTTCACAAAATGACAAAAGTACGAGCAAATAAAGTACAAACCGAAAGGATCTTACGAATATTAAAAGACTTGCAACCTATAAGAGTTAAGCACTAGGGTTCCACACATCATTTTAGATATCCAATATCAAAACCGAAACTACAAAGTAATTTTTTTTTTGATATGTTACCAAGGAAACAATTTCCCGAAGCAATTTTACCTAATAGTTTAGCAAATCATAAATTGACTAACCACCTTAGTTCTTTTGCTAAACCTATTGTACAAATACAATCGCTTGTTTGATAAGACCAAAATAAAGATCAGAATTAACTTTATTTTTCTCATCAGGTTCTAATTATTCGAACAATAACTTAGACCTTTCACTTTAAACAAGACAAGTACTAGGTTAGTTAACTAGTATTTATTGTTAAGGCATTCGATTAGACTTGAATAACTTAATCCTACACTTTGATAAGTCTAACTAAGATCAGAACTAACTTAGTTTCTCTTATCCGGAATCGAATTGGACTAAACAATTGATCCCGAAAACCTTTTTTTTTGTTAAGCCATAAATAATTCATACAAACCAAATAAATCAACTTGCATAATTATTTACCTCAACCGGAAGCAATTGAAACAAACATAGACATTAAAGCACCGCAATTGCATCGAAATTTCGTTAAGCCTAAACAATTGATACCAGACAATAAAGCAAGATAACAATAGTTTTTTTAAACCGGAAACAATTGAATCACACACACATCCATACACAAATAATGGAATAAACATCAATTGTATCGAAATTTTGTTAAGCAAAAGAAAAATATATGCAATAAAATCAGACTTTTCTTAAACAGGAAAACGATAACTAACAAATTCTTTACCTCAAGTTCCGCATCCTCTTCTCATTTTCTTTGCATCTTTCCGGGGAGGAATATCACTGTGTTGTCATCCTCTTGCAAGACAAAAGAACAACTACAAAAACCAACTTTTACCATAGAAAGGTTGAAAATTGGTTTTAACTAATGCGATGCAAAAGTTGAAAACCCGAAACACATATGCATTTATGCTAAACCAAACGATTCAACATTTTGTGACTTTTTCACACATGAGTTTCAATCGGAACCCTTTATGATCCTTTGATAAAGCCTACCAACATGGGATAGAACTCAATCCCGTTAAATTAAAAAGTCACCCAAACCATAAGGGTTCACACCATTTGAGATCGAATATTAAGGTTATGAAAACCGAAATCAAACATCCCATAAACATAATTTGCAATACACCCTAAATATTCAACAGAAAATCACGCACTTCTATTACCTAAATCTTGTAGGTAATTGAATTACGAAACCAACGCAAAAAGAATGAGGTCATTCCGAGTTCGGACGAAGAAGTTATAGGTAAAACAGTTTTACACTTTTTCAAATGAACCAATCACTAGGACTGGTTATCGTACCAGGTTATGATACCAACTAGGTTATGATACCAACTAGGTTATGATACCAGCTAGGTTATGATACCAGGTTATACCAACTAGGTTATGATACCAGGTTATGATACCAACTAGGTTATGATACCAGGTTATACCAACTAGGTTATGATACCAGGTTATACCAATCACCAGGACCGGTTTCAACATGAATCCATACACGAAACCTTTTTAGACATAACTTTTGCATACGATGTCCGAATTCAGTGATTTTTGGCTCGTTTTAACCATGTAAACAAGATCTACACATATATGATCAGTAGATATCAACATCATAAAGTCCAAATTACCGTTTCTATCAAAAGTTCAAATATAGATAGAGAAGGTATGAGTATAAAAGAGAAGAAATCTCCCTAAAGATGTTAATTAGTCATATAATAACCGAGATATCATGTGCTCAGTTTCACGTGCTTCCTCACCCTTCATAAGATTTAGCACAAAGGTGAGCATGCACATTCCAACACAACGAGGTTGTGTTGAGTTGATCCTTGTCTTGTTCGTCACGAGTGACTAAGACAGAATCATCATTCTTGACCTCTTGCTTGGTTTGTTTTCTCTTGTTCCATCTCTTGTTTTTCTTCTTTGACTTGTGATGAAGAGTGTCATTATCACAACGTTCACTAGTACAAGAGATTTCAGACATGATGTCTTTCTTTAGTCTTTCAAGAAAACTCTTGTAATTATTGTCACCAACAATTAATAGCTGAGAGTCATTCTTATGACTAACTTTTGGTCCCTTCTTGGCTATGGAGGACTTCGGGACCCATTTAGAGTTGGGTTTCGCAGGACCAGATTTCTTCTTCATACCATTAGGATGATTGTCCTTTTGAATACTTTGCGAAACAACTTTTCTCCAATTTGGAACATCAGATCTTGTCTTTGCATTTAAAAAATCACCTCTCTTTATATAATTAGGTCTTTTATGATATGACCTTGTCGAGTGATATGCAAAATTTTAACTATCATTATAATAATTCTTTTGCCTAAACTTAGAACAATAACGATCTGAGTTCTTTCGGGGAGCAAACTTAGCCAATTTGTTTGATACAAAATAAAGTGTATCTTTTATCTTACAAATATTGCATCCCCATTCCACATGCCCTTTATTACCACAATAACAACAATGCTTAGTAACATACAAAGTCTGAGTTTTAATGTTACCTTTTTGTGGATCCTCTTGCATTGGAGCTTGACGATTTTTCCTTTTCTTCTTCTTATCTTTGTTCAACTTTATTGATTTCTTGACATTAGCAGAAGTGCTCTCTTTGATTGTCGTACTTGAAGAGTATGGTTGAACATGATTATTAGGCTTGACTGATTTTACTTCTTTACAAGGAATACGAGCATCTTTTACACCAGTGGAAACCTCTGGTTTAGAAGAATTTGTAGCTTTAACAAATTTTACCTCTTTGCTAATATTTGAAGCATCTATTCCTTTATAGCCCAATCCTCGTGTATCACGATAATTTCTACTTGCTTCTAACATTGAGGTTAGATTGTTTGAGCTAACATTGAACTTTTTAAGGTCCAAATTTTCTTCTTCCAACGTCTTGATTTTATCAAGAGCACTAGCTAGATCAGCCTCAAGGTGTTTTTATCGTGAGAGATATACACCTTCTTTCTCTTCAAAACTCTTTTGTTGAGAGTTAATCCTTGCATCGGATTCAACAAGTTTTTCTTCTAACAAATGAAGTTTTTCAAGAGCAGCATCACGCTCCCTTTTTAATAATTATGCTTGAGAGAAACTAGAATTTGCTTTTTCTTCAAGACCCTGTATTTGTTGAGAAGTATCTTCCCTAAACTTTTTGTGATTTTGATGCATCCTTTCACATTCAATAGTAATTGCTTTAAAATCATCCCGATTTTTCTCAATTACCTTTTTGTAAGTAAGCAATTGCTCACACACAGATTCTGAGGGTGGTTCAATAACCTCTTGCGATACGTTAACTGAGTCTTTTTATAGTTTTCGCTCTCACTTAACTCTACTTTGACTCATGTCTTATAGGTTGGATCGCACCAAACACAGATTGTTAGATCTTTTAGTGTTTGCCTGCTCTGATACCAATTGAAAAGACGAGGGTACCCAAATATACCTCAATCTAAAACTTTTCCACCACTACACCAAATTCAGGGAATAGCAACTCAGATTCGCAACGGAAATGTAGTTGTTGAGAGAATTTTCAGTTGCGAATTTCTGTTGCTAAAAATTCGCAACAACCAGTTGCTGTTGCTAATTTCGCAACTGCTGGGTCTCAGTTGCTATTCGCAACTGTTTATGTTTTAGGCGTGCGAAGTACCCGTGTGACAAAAAACACCTGCAAACACTTTTTTTACTTTTTTTCCCCTTGCGTGCAAATTTCGTGTGTGCACTCCTCTTATCCCTAGAGAAAATATCCCAGTTCAATCATTCAACACTCGTCCTCTCTCTCACTCTTTTTCTCCTGAAGAAAAAAACTCTCCCGCCATGAATCTTTCCCGCCGTTGAAATCAGAAGAAGCTAGGTATGGATGATGATTAGTGTTTGTTATTTAGGGTTTAAATCGATTGATGATGCTTTTTCTGTTAGTGTTTGATAGTTAGGGTTTGGTAGATTGGGTTTGATAGTTAGGGTTTTGTATTTTTTTGTTCAAATCGATTAATGATGTATTTTTTGTATATTTGGTAGATTGATACTTAGGGTTTTATGTATTTTGTTTAAAGTGGAAAGAAGAATAAAGAAGGTGAGTATTAATCTGGTTTGAGGTGAGATTAGGGTATGCTTAAATGTTATCTTTCAAAGTATGGATTCAATTATTAGAGTTATTTAAGTTTAAAGTTGTGATTAGATCTGAAAAAGTAGGCTAGTATTAATTTTCTAAAGGACAATCTTTGAGACACCGTTTTTGTTTTGTTGTTTACACTTAGGAATATTTAGTTAGTTTTGGATTGAACCAGTAGAAATTTAGGAATGTTTAACAAGGATTTGGAAATGATATAGAGTATTGGTAATCACTGTCTAATTTTGATAATTCATTTAGTTTCGTATTGGTTTAAGAGGTCGGGATTGCAGAAGTGGACAGATGTATGTAAGATTTTATTTCAGAGATATGGTGAGAATTTAAGATAATTTTATGCTAGACGTTTAGTATGTTAATGGGTTTCATCAGCTTTTTATGTTGTTCTCAATTGTGAACTATTGGATATTTTTATTCGATTGGTGTGCATATTAACTGTGTCGATGGGTGTGTGTAGTATGCATTGTTTGGGTGTTTTGTTTTCTTTTATTTTCTATTGGACAGATATAAAGTTATTTAGGAGACCAATTCGTGTGCATACTCCACGTGATTGTTTTGTTTTCTTTTATTTTCTTTTTTTGTTTGCGATAATACTGATCTCATGGTTTGGGGGCTTTTCATGAGGATAGCCTATTTGGCGAGTTAATGATGAAATTGATATTCCTTCGTCTGGGTTATTATATGTTCTTTCCGTGTTCTACCTTTTATCAGTAATTAACATTTTTACTATAAGCTTCCACTGGACCTTGCTGATTATTTTTCCTTTTAGTGCCAGGCGATACATCTACAACTGAAAGCGAACTCAAGGAAGCGGAAAGTGAATACTACATTTGGCTTGAGTGAGTGTGCAAAAGCTTTTGCCTAATCTGTATGTTTTGTATATGTATTTTGTGGTGTCGACTACGACTGATAATATGTATGTACTAGGTTTGGTTAATGTATAGACTTAAGCTATCTCGAATGTATGAGTCATGTAGTTAAGAAAGTAGCATTCTGTACAGGTGGACACAATGATGTTGTTTAATATATATAATCTTTTTGTTCTAATAACCTTGTTAATAGTATGAAAGTTGAATACCCTTTCGCAAGTAATGTAGTCAGTTTTTGGTAGTCCTTGTCAATCTTCTCGCCCCCTGTTTATTTTCGTTTAGCATCTTAGCATTATATGTTAGGAACTAATGAGTATGGGTCGTGACATCATGCTATTTTTGCAGGTGGAAGATCCAATCTGAGATTTCATAAGGAATTACTGCAGCTGCTATTGCTAAGAACTTGCACCTATTGTAGGTACATTGAAGGAGGTATAAAAATGATTCCTACTGACTTTAAACCTTGACTAAGAAGCTGAAATGTTTTGAGGGTTAGTGGTAGTTCATTTTGGTGCTACCAGTTCACTTAATATCCGTATTTACTATTTTTTATATCCAGCTATACAGTATAGCACTTAGTTGGAATAGCTTTATGTTGATGTAATGTAAGTTCAGCCTTTTAGAGGACAAAACAAGCCAAAAATATCCAATGCTCGGTGTAGGCTTATGGGACATGAACACATCATTGTGTGTTAGCAGGAAAAGACAGATACTGAAAAGGCTGAAATGACCAATTCACATTAAACCATGCTTGTTAGTTTGTTTGATACTAATGAATATTTGAAAGGCAGGGTATCTCATATACGGTATCTACACATAATGAATCTGTATGCAGGAAGAAACACAACTGCCTGAACATCTCTCAATTACGCTCCGTATTCTCATTGTCCCTTTCTATGTTTCGGTTGTGCATATGTGTTAGTCTATGTGTGTGTTCGAGGTGCTTCAGCTGTTTTTTTTTCCTTCAACTGGCTTTTCTTATCAGGATTAGGTGATAATGATATTTCTTACATTTGTTACAATAATAATCACAGTTGCATCTCTGTGACTCACAAATTAAGGTTTGTCTGTTCTGCTAGAACCGAATGAACAATCTGGACTTTGAGCATTCATTGCTTGTAGGACTGGTATTTTCTTCACCGATAATACCCATTTGTCATCTCTCCTAAGAGGATATACTAGCTAGAATGGATCTGATACTTTGGTTAGGATATGTACCTCCACTTTTAGAAAGTGGATTCAGAATCTTAAGTTTTATGCTTTCACCTGGGATTGCACTTGTTATTCTCAAGGGGTTTACATCGTCTGCCCCTTATACCTGGGATAACTAGGTAACTTAGCAAGTCACGTGTCACAAATGTTGTTTTATTGCGTTGCTGAAGTGCAAGGGGAGATGGAATATTTTTTACAGATGTTCAATGAGTCTTATTTTTAGATGTCAGATGTCTCTCATTCTATTTAGCATTTTAGAGAGTACGATGCATCATAGTATTTTTGACTGGCAGGGAACTGGATACTCTGTAGTTGCACTTACTGAATATATATTACGCTAATTTGTTTTTATCATAGCCTTCTCCTTGTTTCATGTATATAAAAGATTCGCTTGAAATGAATTAAGCTCAAAGACTAGCACTGATAGTTAATTTGTGCCTTTAATTCTTTTTAGAAGTTTCTTTGTCATCTATATGCCAATTGTAAGATGGAAAATGTATGTTCAGGGTGGAGATAAGCACTGATTGAACTATCCTTCCTTGAATCAAGTGTGTAGTACTAGTAAGAGGCTTGAACTTATAAACGGGTACTGATTTGGTGTGTTTTTAGTTGGTGAATCCTGCTATGCAACTATGTTTTTCTTTATGTGTGTAGGGATTCAGTTTTCTATGAATTCATATTATGAGTCTAAGTAGTTACTTATCTTATCTGAAATCGTCTTGTAAGGGTGTCCAGCAGCCCATTAGATTCTAGGTATCTGAGTTGTCCCTGAATTCTGCACTATTTATATCATTAAAGCCGAAAATGATCTGCATGTTCTCTTGATATCCTTGCTTATGTATCTTTAAACATCAAAGATGTGAGTATTTATGTTTGTTGATGGTTTTTTTTATGCTATTTCTGCAGGTGGAAGAATCAATATGAGATTTCATAAGGAGTTACTGCAGCTGATATTGCTAATCAGGTATGGTCCTTTTGTTTATTGTGGCTAGTGGTGGATTTCCATATTGACTGTTTAATGATAATTGTACTAGTGGTGGATTGTGGCTTATTCTCTTCTCTTTGAGAGAATAATCCCTGTAGGTTAACAACATATAACTCTTCTCTTTGAGAGGAGATTGCTGTTGTTAACCTACAGGGCTTTGGCAACCCTTTACCAGTAGGGCTAGTTTGTTTTAGTTCTTATTCTTCTTAGTAATATCTGCAGTTGTGTTTATACCATGAATAAAGTTATGTTTTGGTCATTCTTATTTTTTTATTCAAGCAGTTTATTACATGATGAAGTATTGTATAGTTCGTGCAGTAAATGGAAAGCATGTTTTGGTGATGCCTAATTTAGAAACACTAAGTATCTGCGGTATGTTTCAGCAAATATGTAGAACTACTGTCTAAGTTTTGACATAGATATTGTTGTCTTTAGGAATCATATCGTGGGGTTATCAAATATGTCCCTGCCGTTGTTGATAAGGGGTGGATGAGTTTTACCCGCAATTCTGATGAATACATACGAGGTGTAAGTTTATTCATAGAGTTTGTCCGTAAAAATGGTGGTGATAATATGGTGTTCTCATGTCCTTGTAAACGCTGTAAGAATAGTAGAGGATTTTTAGCACTTAAAGAAATTAGATTTCATTTGCTCAAGAATGGTATTACTCCGACGTATACAATGTGGCGTTTTCATGGTGAAAGAGCAGTAGTACATAATGTTGGGGTAGTAGCTGAGAATATGGGAAATCTAGCCGAGAATGTAGGAAATGTAGATGAGAATGTAGGAGATGTTGGTGAGAATGTTGGTGAGAATGCTGATCCTAGTGTAGATGAGAATGCTAGGCCACACAGTGGGGTTCGCAATGATGCCGCCAGCAGCAGCAACAAAAAAAGATCTTTTTATGAGCGTGCAAGAGAACCTTTGTACCCTTCATGTACTAAAGAAAAGACTGCACTGTATGCTGCTATAAAATTGAATAACATAAAGACCCAATATTGATTTTAAAACAATGGTGTCACTGCACTCTTAGAATTGATGAAGGAGTTGCTTCCAGAAGATAACACACTGCCGTCTAAGTATCCTGATGTAAAGAAGATGATCCAAGAAGTCGAGATGGATTACATCACCTATGATGCTTGTGTAAATGACTGCATTTTATACTGGAAGGAGCATGCATCACTGGTAAAGTGTCCTGTTTGTCAAGAATCTAGGTATAAGAAGGTATTCAATGAGGAGAGGAAGCTTATGCAAGTTGCTCAGAAGACTTTAATACATTTTTCGTTGATTAAGAGGTTGCAAAGGTTTTATAGTATTCCGTGGATATCATAAGCATTTTATTGGCATCATAAAGCAAAGTCAGATATGAATGTTATGCGTCATCCAGTAGATTATTCTGCTTGGAAATGTGCAGATAACTTCTCTCCAGAATTTTCCAAGGAGCCAAGGAATGTCACACTTGGGATTTCAACAGATGGCTTCAATCCCAATGGGTGTTTCGGTCTTAGTCACAGCTGTTGGCCGGTTATTCTATGTCCATACAACCTTCCTCCTTCGTTGTGTATGAAGTGAGAGTTCGCATTGTTGTGTTTGTTGATTTCAGTCCCAAGAGCACCTGGTAAAGATATCGATGTTTATTTGCAGCCATTGATAGAGGAGTTGTTGAAGTTATGGAATGAAGGTGTTATTACATATGACTCTTATACTAAAACTGAATTTCTGATGAAAGCAAGACTATTATGGGCTATTCATGATTTTCCGGCATTAGGAACTTTAGCTGGGTGTGTTACACATGGATATTACGCTTGTCCTACATGTGGAGAAGGGACAATTTCTGAATATCTGCCGTTTAGTAAGAAAATTTATTACATGGGACACCGAAGGTGGCTGCCCGCAAAGCACAAGTATCGAGATGACAGAACACATTTCAGTGGAGGGGTAGAGCATGGTTCAGCACCATGGCCACTAACAGGGCGGCAAATTCAGGAGATGGTAGCAAATATCAGAACCAAAAGGGGTAAGGGAAAGTCGCCATCAGCAGCAAGTCTGAAACGTAAAAGGAAAGCTGAAGCCGAGAATGAAGATATTGATGATGTAGAAGATCAGGTTCATGGCCACGCATTATTTTCTAGAAGGTCTATTCTTCATGATTTGCCTTATTGGGGTTCAAATGCAGTCCGACATATTACAGACGTTATGCATACAGAGAAGAACATCACTGAGCATATTCTTAACACTGTTATGGGTAATAGTAAGTCAAAAGATAGTCCTAGTGCACGTAAAGACATGGAAGCCATGGGGATTAACAAGAAGTTATGATTGAAAGTAGATGAAGTGACCGGTAAAACGACAATGGAAGATGGAACTTTTGCCATGACAAAGAAGGAGAAAGTTGAGTTTTATACTGTTTTGAAGAACTTAAAAGTGCCTTCTGGTTTCTCTTCCAATCTTCGCAACAGCGTCAGCATCGATCCTCCCGAACTGAAGAATTTAAAATCTCATGATTACCATGTTATCATGCAACATTTGTTTCCTTTGCTAGTTCACACGGCGACTTCACTACCTAAAGATCTACGAGTTGCTCTTTATCGTATAAGTTTATTTTTCAGAATTTTGTGCGCGAAGGTTATTAACAGAGAACATCTGTTAAGAGCAAAAGCTACCCTGGTGGAAGCTATGTGTGTTATGGAAAAGCATTTTCCTCCTTCCTTTTTTGTTATCAGTATACACTTGATGGTGCATCTGGATGATGAAGCTCTAGTCTGCGGCCCGGTCAGATTTAGATGGATGTATCCCTTTGAGAGGTAATTACTACGACTTACTCAGTTTGTTTATTAATTTTTATGATTATTCTATCCTTTTTGTTGTTGTTACTGGTTGGTTTCTCTGTCACTGAGCAGTGTCTCAATTGATATTGTTCTCCTCCTCCTTCAATCCCCGGTAAGTTAATTTTATTATGCTTGGATTCAGCTTGCTGAAACTTGTTAATAACCTTCAGTTTACACTTTCTTGCGAGGTATTACACTTAATGGTCATATTGCTGCCGGATTTAGCCGTTGGTGACCTTTCTTTGGTAAGTCTCTGTTGTGATCTTACTACAAGCTTCATAGTTTATTGTAATTCTTGAATGTTAACCTACCTTAGTAACTGTTTGAACTGAAGGTTAATCCTTTACATTGTCTTTCAAAGGAATGGAATTGCTAATGGGAAAATGAAATGCGAGATTGGCGTTTTTTACTTCTGAGCATTTTGACAAGCAAATTTTATGTACATTATTCCAATATCATTAGCATGATATCTAGACTTTAACCATTCGACTGTCCAGGAATCTATTTCAAGACTCTTAAACCAATGAGATGCATTTTTTGCGAGAACCGTTAGCTCAGACTTAGTCTATTAAAGACTCCTTTTCTAGAAATCAAAATGAGATGCTTATGGTGGTGAGAATCGTTGACTGAAACATGATTTTTCGTGCAGATAGCGCCATTCCTGTTATATCTTTCTGATATGGAAGAAGGTGGTGAAACAATGTTCCCATACGAGGTAAGATAATTAAGCAGCTTTTATTTTACTTTTCCCAGTAAGTGACTTAAAGATTCTTACTTGTTGAAATGCAGAATGTTTCGAATATGAATATCGGCTATGACTATAAAAAATGTATTGGCTTAAAAGTGAAGCCCCGTAGAGGGGATGGCCTGTTTTTTTATTCGTTATATCCAAATGGCACGATTGATCAAGTATCCAGAATTTGGTTCTGTCCCTTATGAGTTGCAGGGATAGTGCTTTTGTTTTCTGCATTTCTGCATTTTCCATATCTAACAATATGGTCTGTACTTGTGTTACAGGGATTGTCGCATAATGCAGATGAGATGAACATGTGCAAAGCTAGCATTGATATCATGTGCTTGTTCTTATTGAAATTTAGGTTGTCGCATAACTCAGAAATTTGTATCTTACACACTCACCATGTATAGATAAACATATTGTTGTTAGAGTTTGAAACTAAACTAAGAGTCTCATTAAAATCAAGAGTAACTCATATGTATACCATGTGTTGATGAACATATAATTGAATGTTCTTTCTCTTCTTTGGTAATTTTCTTAAATGTTCTTCTTATATATAATTGAACATATCAATGTCAATATAAGTGTTGCAGATTATGATTGATTGTTGGATTGATTCACAGGGTTATGGGTAGTTGCAGGATAAATAGAACTATGGGTGGGGGATTTTTGACCAGGTAACAAAGACCTACTATTTTTTTTTATTGTTGCAAAATTGAGCAACAGCTGAGCTCTGTTACTAAATCTGTACCGCAAAAATGGAAGTCGGACTTCTTTCACTTAGTCAAAGAATTTCGCAACAGACAGAATCTGTTGCTAAGTTTTTTTACCGCGACTTTGATGGTCGATTCCGTTGACTTAGTCAAGAATTCGCAACTAATAGTAAAAATTTAGCAACTGCCTATAACTGTTGCTAAAATTTGGATTCGCAACTCCTAGAAACTGTTGCGAAAACAGTTGCGACTCGAAATTAGCAACAGTCCGTTGCGAAAATTCGAGTCGCCCCCTGTAGCAACGGCTCTGTGAATTTGCGAACCCGATTCGCAACAGCGGGAGCCTGTAGCAAAACTCCATTTTTGGTGTAGTGCACCTATAAGTCCTTTCTCCGAAAGTGATTGTCTATGGACTGAGTCGAGACAATACAACGAATCGGTTCACACTTTGTGTGATCGTCTATGGATACGAGATCGAGACAATACAACAACGAAGTATGATTACTTGATAATAGGTTCGGACTTAACCAAACACTATAGGATTGTTATCAAGTAATTAGGAATTAACGTTTGTGTATTTTACTTCTAATTATAATTGCGGAAATAGAAAAGTAAAAGACACAGCAAGATTTTGTTAACGAGGAAACCGCAAATGCGGAAAAACCCCGGGACCTTGTTTAGAATTGAATACTCTCAGAATTAAGACGCTATATAAAATCTAAACCAACTTCGTATAGTTGAGACCAAGCAACTAAACCTATAGTTCACCTAGTTTCCTCAGTATCCCTGCGCCTCCAACTTGCAATAAGTCACGCACTTGGAACAATTCCTTTGGTTCGTATTCCAAATAGTAAAGGAACAACAAATCTGTTCGGTAACAACTCTTTTCAAACAACGTGATATGAGTTTGACAAAAGGCTCTTCTGTTTATCCCAATAAACTCCTTTGTCGGGTTCTTATATCAATCTATTCAACAACTACCAAAGTAATTGTTTAGACTATGCAATCAATACTATAAATCACAAAGAAATGTATTGATTCCGATCTACACAACTAATCAGTCCAATCTATCAAAAGATAAACTGATTATAGTTGGATCCCCAGCCGATCAAGTTTTGTGCACACCAAAGATTATGAACCCAAATCAGAAATCTTCTTCGTCTTCAAATCTTCTTAAATCTTCAATAAACACCTACACACAAACCACTTGAATCTCTTGTGATCAATCACACACAGAACGGAGTCTGTTAACGATGGATTATCACAAGACGTCTTTAGATCTACAAACAGTCTAAAGATCCCCGTCGATACTTCGATCTAGTATGAGTGAATCTTATATAAGAAGAGAAGATTCTCAAGCATAAACAAACTAGGTGCAATCAAAGTTCAACAACCGTCAGTCAATCAAATTAATCGAAAACTAATAATAAACTACAATTATCTAGGTTCCTACCAATGGTACTCGTTGAGCTTGTCAATCCCAAATAAGTCTTTAAAACGAGTGGTCGTAAGAGATTTCTCCCTAATTAGGTTACTTTCCTCTCCGAATAGACGACCCCACCAGTAAAAACACAACTAGGTAGTTTTGCTGGCTCTGGGGATTAGTTTGCTCGAAATGCAAACTTCAATATTTATAGACCAAGGAAGTTTGGACACCAAGGAATTTCCAAAATCGAATATTCTCAAAGATATGCAATAAAGTCCCAAATCAGTTTTCATAATTCCTGGAAATGCTCTGTCCAAATATTGACCGAAATCTCAGTAGAAAATCTCCAATTAGTAAATGCACATTACCAATTTTTATTTCCTAAAGATATGCATTTAATTGCTGGAAATTAAAAGCATATAAAATTAAAAAACTTAATTAAAAGATTCTCAATTTATTTCGATCCGTGATTCTCCTTTAGTTATTATGGAATATCTTTGAACAATAATAGATAAGAATTACTGCACATGTTCAAAGTATGTCGACATCTTACTTTGTAAATCCTTTTTCATATTTACAATCTTTGAACCGATTTGCCATACTTCCAAACGAGTTTAGAATTTGTTCGTCTGATTTCTAAGAACTATGTGATTGATCAAAAACATTCAATCACCATTCATGGGTTTAACGGTTCTACCAAACACAAAGTTCGGTTCTACCTCCAAGTGGCTACTTGGATCGGTTACACTAGTTTCCATAAAATGGCTAACTAAGTACCAGGATCGGTTACCACTTATTTATGGTACTTACTTGTGATCGGTTGCACAAGTTATAGGATCGGTTGCACCAATTACTAAAAATTGTTGACCTACTACAAGGATCGATTACACATCTTGTGATTAGTCCCACCAAGTTCTAGGATCGGTTACCCAATGACTAGGAATGGTCACACCAATTACAAATATCGATCATACAATCTCAGGTGATTACTTAAGGTTGGTTTCACTAATAAAAGTCATACCGATACATAAGTCAGGCATTTTGAATAGTTTTACCAAGATACATAAACAAGTTATGAGCGGTTATACTAAACACACATATTGGTAATCCAAAGATTTGCATTGAATAACAATACCGATAAGCCTAGAGATTTGCCTTTCGATTCACAAAATAAGTTTATGAATTGTACTTCCTTTAAACGAATGTAAAACATTGTTTCCTAGGACGAAATCTTCATGCATACCCATACATAATCACAATAGCATTCATACAATTATGTCGATGTCTTATATACGAAGTTCAAAAGATAGGCGTTATACTTCGTATTATAATTCCTTAATACTACGTCTAACTAGAGTATAATCATTCACAGCTTCGCAGTTATGTTTTCAATATAGCACGACTTGAAAGATACGTTAGGAATGAAACAGTTCAAGTTAAAATATTACTAACCTCAAGAGGAAGGATGATGTCGTCGTTATAGCTCTTTACTTCTTCACATTCTTCAAGTCTTCGAGTAATACTTGTATGTCTCATATCCTAACAACTTTCTAGCTAACCTATACGAAGTTGACTCTAGTAAATAATCAAGCGACTCTTTAAATGAGTTTTGGTTCACTAAAATATGACAACCAAACTTGACATACCAAAGCTTGCTGGGTTCAACCGAGCAATGCTCTAACAAATACAACAATCAAAGTGTGATTACTTGATAATAGGTTCGAACTTAACCAAACTCTATAGGATCACTATCAAGTATTACGGAGTTAACATTTGTGTATTTTACTTCTAATTATAATAAAAACAATTATAATTGCGGAAATAGAAAAGTAAAAGACACAGCAAGATTTTGTTAACGAGGAAACCGCAAATGCAGAAAAACCTCGGGACCTAGTCCAGAATTGAATACTCTCAGAATTAAGCCGCTATACAAAATCAAACCAACTTCGTATAGTTGATACCAAGCAACTAAACCTATAGTTCACCTAGTTTCTTCAGTATCCCTGCGCTTCCGACATTCAATAAGTGTACGCACTGGAACAATTCATTTGGTTCGTATTCCAAATAGTAAAGGAACAACAAATCTGTTCGGTATTAACTCTATTCAATCCCAGTGATATGAGTCAGATAAAGGCTCTTCTGTTTAATCTAATAAACTCCTTTGTTGGGTTTAGATCTATCTAACAAACAACTAACAAGTAGTCGAGTTTAGATTTTGCAATCAATAATAGGATAAATCCATATACTAAATATTGATGCCGATCTACGCAACTAATCAATCAAATCTACCAAAAGATAAACCGATTATAGTTGGATCCCAGCCGATCAAGTTTTGTGCACACCAAAGATTATGAACCCAAATCAGAAATCTTCTTCGTTTTCAAATTTTCTTAAATCTTCAATAAACACCTGCACACAACAACTTGAATCTCTTGTGATCAATCACGCACAGAACGGAGTCTGTTAACAATGGATTATCACAAGACATCTTTAGATCTACAAACAGTTCTAAAGATCCCATCGACACTTCGATCTAGTTTGAGTGAATCTTATATCAGAAGAGAATATTCTCAAGAATAAACAAACTAGGTGCAATCAAAGTTCAACAACCGTTAGTCAATCAAATCAAATCGAAAACTAATAATACTGCAATTATCTAGTTTCCCACCAACGGTACTCGTAGAGCTTCTTGATCCCACAGAAGTCTTTAAAACGAGCGATCGTAAGAGATTTCACCTAATTATGGTACTTTCCTCTCCGAATAGACGGCTCCACCAGTAACAACATAACAAGGTTGTTTTGCTGGCTCTTAGGATAGTTTACATGAAATGCAAACTGTGGTATTTATAGACCAAGGAAGTTTGGACACCAAGGAATTTCCAAAACCGAAATATTCTTAAGATATGCAATAAATTCCCAAATCGGTTTTCATAATTCCTGGAAATGCTTTGTCCAAATATAAACCGAAATCTTACTAGAAAATCTAGTAAATGCACATTACCAATTTTTATTTTTCCAGAGATATGCATTTTAATTGTTGGTAATTAAAAGCATATAAAAATTAACAACCTTAATTAAAAGATTCTCAACGTATTTCGGTCTGGGATCTCCGTTATTTATTAAGGAATATCTTTGAACAATAAAAGATAAGAGTTACTGAACATGTTCAAAGTATGTCGACATCTTAATTTTTTGTAAATCCTCTTTCATATTTACAATCTTGGAACCGATTATACCACACTTCCAAACAAGTTTAGAACTGGTTCATCTGATTTCCAAGAACAATGTGATTGATCAAATCAACACACTAATCATGGGTTTACGGTTCTACCAAACACAGGGATCGGTTTTACCTTAATATTGTTACTGGGACCGGTTACATTAGTTACCAAATTGGTTACGTCAATTACCAGGACCGGTTACCATATTCTCATGGTATTTACTTGTGATCGGCCACACCAGTTACCAGGATCGGTTACACCAATTACCAGGACCGGTTACACCAATTACAAGGATCGATTACAACTCTTTTGTGATCGGTCACACCAATTACTAGGATCGGTCACACCAATTACTAGGATCAGTTACACCAATTACTAGGATCGGTCACACCAATTACAACTATCGATCATACCATCTTAGGTAATTACTTAGGATCGGTTACACTAATAAAAGTCATACCAATACATAAGTCAGGCATTGTGACTAGTTTTACCAAGATACATAACAAGTTATGATCGGTTCTACTAACTCACACATATTGGTAATCCAAAGATATGCAATGAATAACAATACCAATAAGCCTAGCGATTTCCCTTTCGATTCATAAAACGAGTTCATGAATGTACTTCCTTTAAACGAATGTAAACATTGTTTCCTAGGACGAAATCTTCACCCATACCCATACACATAATCACAATAACATTCATACGATTATGTCAATGTCTTATATACGAAGTTCAAAAGATAAGCGTTATACTTCGTATTCTAATTCCTTAACACTATGTCTACTAGAGTATAATCATTCACAGCCTCGCAGTTATGTTTTCAATATAGCACGACTTGAAAGATACGTTGGGAATGAAACAGTTCAAGTCAAAATATTACTAACCTCAAGAGGAAGGATGATGTCGTCGATGTAGCTCTTTACTTCTTCACATTCTTCAAGTCTTCGAGTAATACTTGTATGTCTCATTATCCTAATCTTTCTAGCCTAACCTATACGAAGTTGTCTCTAGTATAATCAAACGACTCTTAAATTGAGTTTTGATTCACTAAAATATGACAACCAAACTTGACATACCAACGCTTGGTGGGTTCAACCGAGCTATGCTCTAATAGTATATACTGTAGATATTGTATAATACTCTAATGATATGACATGGTTATAATTGTATAATCATAGTATTAGGGAATTAGACTACGAAGTATAATGCTTATCTTTTGAACTTCATAGATATGACATCGACATAATCTTGTATATATTGTTGTGATTATGTGAATGGGTTATGGTGAAGATTTCATCCTAGGAAACAATGTTTTACATTCGTCTAAAGGAAGTACATTCATGAACTTGTTTCGTGAATCAAAAAGGAAATCATTAGGCTTATTGGTCCGGCTATTCATTGCAAATCTTTGGATGACCAATGTGTGTGAGATGGTAGAACCGATCTTAACTTAGGTTATGTATCTTGGTATAACTAATCACAATGCCCAACTTATGATTTGGTATGACTGATTTTTATTAATCGGTGTAATCGATCCTAAGTAATCACCATATGATGGTATGATCGATCCTTGTAATTGGTGTGACCAATCCAGTAATTAGTGTGACCGATCACAAGAGCTTGTATAATCGATCCTTCTAATTGGTGTAACCAATCCTAGTGACTGGTGTGACCAATCACAAGTAGGTACCATATTTAGGTATAACCGATCCTAGTGACTGAAGACGAAGAAGATCTCTTATTAGTTATCATATCTTTGTGTGTGCACAAACCTTGATCGGATGGGATCCAATTAGAATCGGATTTATTCGGTTGATTAGTTGCGTGAGGTCGACATCACTTTATATTTTCTCGTTGAGATCTATACTGATTGATTGTGAATTTAAAGTTAACTACTTTGGTAGTTATTGGATAGATCGATCTAACCAGGCAAAGGAGTTTATTAGGTTAAATGGAAGAGCCTTTGCGTATGACTTGAGATATCTTTATACTGAAAGAATCAATAGAGTTGTTACCAAAAAGATTTGTCGTTCCTTTACTGTTTGGAATACGATCCAAAGGAATTGTACCAGTGCGTGACCTTCGAAGTCGGAAGCGCAGGGATACTGAGGAAATTAAGTGAACTAAGGGTAGTTGCTTAATATCAACTATACGAAGTTGGTGTAGATTTTATATAGCGGCTTAATTCTGAGAGTATTCAATTCTGGACTAGGTCCTGGGGTTTTTCTGCACTTGCAGTTTTCCTCGTTAACAAAATCTTGCTTTGTGATTTACTTTTGTTTTCCGCAATTATATTTGTTTATATAATTGAAAGTAAATTGCACTTTACGTTAACTCCGATATACTTGATAGTGATCTTATAGAGTTTGGTTAAGTCTGAACCTATTATCAAGTATCACACTTTGGTAGTCGTATTGTCTCGATCTCGTATCCATAGACAATCACACAAAGTGTGAATACCTAAGTTGTTGTATTGTCTCGACTTTGTCCATAGACGATCACACTTGGTAAGAGGACTTATAGGTTGAAACAAAAAAAGATTGTGGTGTATTTGGGTACCCTCGTCTTTTCAAAATTAAACCCCCAAAATTCTAAAAATCAATTTCAATCATGGATTTTAACGCATATCATCTATATCATCTAACTCATTTAAATATCAATCATCAATTTCATCAAATTATCATCATAATCAAAAATCAAAAATTTTAAAACCTAAAGTTTAAAATTCTTACCCCAATCGATTTTGTGGATGGTATCGAACCAAACCACCCTCAAATGATCACAATCTTGATGATGATCAAACCCACTGAGGGATTTGACGCGAAAATCTCTAAATTTCTAGTAATCGAACATGCATTGTGGGAGAGGTTTGTGGGAGAAAGAAGAGATGAAGAATAAATGAGGATTTTCGAGTTCTCCTGTGTGGAAATGGGGATTTTGGCTGCGCTGAATGGTTACACGCAGTCACTGAATGGTTACGTGCAGTCAATGAAGTTGACTGATCATGCACCGTTCCATTCAGCGAAAAGTAATAAAAATATTTACAGCCTCGCTGTTTGGTTTTGCGGCTAGTATACTAGAATAGAATTGCCATAAGACTTAGATTCTAGCTGACGTGGACTTCCAATCTAGATGCTAGATTGGAAGGCCGCGCTATTATAGGTGGAGCCTCCAACAAACTAGTTCTCTAAACAACTGAAACTTGAAAGTAGAAGAACAATTGGAATAAACTGAGCTACTACCATCTATCGCTAGTTTATCACTGATAAAAGAAGGCACTGATATACTCCAATAATAATGAAGATAGTTTTTTGATATACTCCAATAATAATGAAGATAGTTTGTTTGTTTTAACTTCTGTTCCAATATCTGCAGCAACAACAACAACAAAAAGAAAAAAAAGATTATCGATGGTAAAAAGGATTCCCCTAGTAGTTTCACAAGTGGACATCACTTTCGGAGTTTCTTTGATGATTTCTTGGTTACTCTACTTTATCGTACTTGATTTTTCTTGCGCATAATATGTGATTTGTGTGCAATCCCCCTCCAACTAAAGAGAATGAAAACCAAAAGACGTTGCCCTTCTTGTAGGTTCCAACATAGGTAAGTGCTCATGCCTCTTTCAGGCAGGTTGCGAAGAAGGTCTCGGTGCAAGCTTGGATAATTGAGCCCGCAACATTTCTTATCATATTTGTGCATAGTTAGATGCTTAGGTTTTTATTTTTTCCCCCTGATTTAACTGACTCGCCTGGATATGATTTATCTGAATCCGACTTATTACATATGAATCTTACTCATTATATCTGACTCAAAAATTATTAAATATAGAGTTATAATTTATTTATTTCTGAATCTAATAAGATATGCGCCGAACGAGTCAGTTACAAAATAATACCCGACTCAATTAGTTCCAAATCAGATATACGAACGGAGGCAGACTTCAAGTCAAACATCAAAAAAGTGAAAAAACGAAGGATCAGACATCTTATTCAAGACGAGTCAAATAATGCATCAGATTCAGAAACAAGGTATGTTTAATTTCCATGCTTCTTCCAAATTCGTGCGCAAGTTCTGTTCTTTGAACCTTTTTTCTTTTCTTTTTTGATCGGTGTTCTGTGAACCTCATTCTCTGGTTCTACAAGGAACCATTAGATTCTCATAAGAAGCCAAAAAAAAATTAAAAAAAATCCAACGGTGCCAATCTTCAAGTAAAAAAATGATATTCTTCATCACCCCTGTAATGAATAATGACACCACCACCTTTCACAAATAAAGCGACACTCCACCGAAACCAAATCCCCCCCTCTTCTCCACTCTCTTCTTCAATTCTCCCCCCAAACCAGAAACTTCTCTCTTTTTCATCAGTTTCATCTCTCACTTCCGGTGTACCTCATAATGTCTTCACTCACATTTTCAGGTAAAGATCTCTCCTTTTTCCATTTCAACTTCTTTAAAAGTAACACATCTTTGAATTTGTTTGTCAGAGTTTTTCGTTAATTAAGAAAGGAATTTACTGTTTCCTTGAAATAATTTGTTTGATTAGTTAGGGGTTTGATCTGATACCATTAATTTGATGTAATATTCTGGTGAAGTTTGCAACTTCACCAATTTTAGGAGCTGAGAACAGTCTAGGTTTAATGCTTTTGTCTCGGTTTTTGATCTTAGATCATGTTTCTATAAGCTAATTGTTGTCTGGGTCTTTTTAGAATTTGTTTCAAGAGACTGAGAAAGTACAAATTAGTCTACTTTATGAGTTTTCGTGGTTGTGTTGATGGCCTTAACCAGTTCGGCATTGCTCAGTTCAATGTCCAAGTAAAGGGTCTAATGGGATTTGCCTCTTTAGCAGTGAAAAAATCTGGATTCTGGGGTTCTTGATTTCTAGAGGATTCAGCTTGTCAAATCATATATCTGTATCTGGATAAGCTTGGTTACAAGTCGTCATTTTTCAAGTGTTTTTTGGTGAAGCCACGACTATGGGCGCGTTTTGCTGTTGTCCGTGTAGTGAAGAGTTTGAAGAGTATGCTGGTCCTAGTAACCATTTATATAGACATTGCATATGTCTGCGGTACTTTCTTCACCTATTCAGTGGGGTATGTATGATAAACTGAACGTTTTTGGATAGCGACATTAGAGCATTGCCGTCTTTAGTGCATGAGATTGATATGGTTTTGGGGTTTACATTGTAGAATGGTGCAGCATTCCATAGACTTGAAGGCCGGTCAGCTGCATCGTCAGTCCAAGGAGCCACTTCTTCATCAACGGAGCTGGGCAGTACACTACCCGATAGTTCCTTGACTAGACCAATGCCATATGATGCTGAACAAAGGTTTACCCGCTTACAACGTGATGGGTTGGTTTTGAGGCGTGAGAAGTCTGTGAGCAACATTCAGGAAGAGAATCAGTTGCTTAGAAGAAGCAATGGTAGCTCTTGTGTAGAACCGGTGGGTGGAGGGAAGAAATGGGATGGCGTTGAGTCTGATGAAGAATATAAAATTGGTCGTTCAGAGTCCTCTAAGTCTTTATCTACAAAGATGTCGCATGGACTAGCTTTTATAATGCCATCTTCTGAGGACGAAGACGTCTGCCCGACATGCCTTGATGGTAATTTCACTTATTTCTGTTATTGTAATATAACTAGTCACTCATAATTGCTAATAGCCTAATAGCAATAGGTACGCTGATGTTGTTCTAACCTATGGAACTTCTCCTCATAGTTGGAATGGGTTTGCATGAAGCCATTTAAAGATTGATACTGGAAACTGTATGCACATTAAGTTTTTGTCATGATTTGTGACCCGATACATTTTTTTGCAGAGTACACTCCTGAAAATCCCAAGATCATTACACGATGCTCCCATCATTTTCACCTTGGTTGTATATATGAGTGGATGGAAAGGAGCGATAGTTGTCCACTCTGTGGCAAGGTACCTTATAGACTATCTGTTTGCCTGTTTCCTTTGTGGTTGAAACTAAACTTTATCTTGCTTTTTATTTACTTTATGTAATGGTAACTCCAGCTACTTAAAACTCTAAATGATAACAATCCTTCTGCTCTCTGATGGTGGTGTTAAATTTACCTTCGTCTGCAACTGGCATCACTATTTTTTAATTCATCAAAACTACTATGCAAGGTGTAATAATATAGCTGTAGTTAACAACAAAGGAACAGGAGGTATGGGTCAATAACTTCTTGTTTTTATCTTTTAATGGAACATCAGGAGATGGAGTTTTGCGAAAGCCCATGAGTTTCATGTTTGGTGTCCAAGCGACCGAAAAGGCCCAATGAAGTCTGTAAATAAAGTTCCTTAAGCTTGTTCGGAATAAGCTGACGGCATGGCAATCGGTCTCTTTTTTCTGTATGCTTTCATGTCTGTAGGTAAGCTATTTTGTAATGGTATAATCTCTGTACTTTCAACGTCTGCTATGCTTGTCTCATATTATATATCACTTGTATAGGAAAAAACTGATATTGTTAGGTGATCAGTTGAAGTAATTGTACCCACACGGTTCATCTTATTGACACAGCAAGATTCTAATGTTTGGCATACAGATATCTCCTTTTGAAGATTCTGATTCTCCAAACATGATACGGTCTGCAAAATGAAAATAGAATGTGATCAACTTCTGGGCACATGCAATTAAGTACATGATTTCCATTATATGTGCTTAACTGGGGAAGTTGATAACATAGTTTGTTTTTCTCAAGGAATGAATGTCAATCTTTGTATCTCAGAGCTTCATAAAAAGCATTTCCTACTTAATGCATTGGGGATCCCCACATTAGAAGATTCTTTGCTGGATATCTTGTTAATGTTTGGTGTTCAGAGTAAAAATCACAAGCTGTCCTTTCCTAGAATATGATCAACTTCTGGGAGGGAGCTGTGATCTAAGTGATTGGGGGTTATCGATGATTTCAATTATGATAGTAGGTTAGGTTTTGAAGTTCTGTTTGACTATTTGTGTGAACTGCATACCAACTATTTTCGCAATTCCCTTTCTTTGTTGAAGATTAAAATTTAGGAAGTTTATAGATAGGGTGTCTTGATGTCTTCATAATTTTAAGAGTAGTGATGGATTGACTGATCATGATTACATCCATTAATTGATTCCGGAACCGGACCAAATAAAAACCTTAGGTACCAATCGGTTTGGGGTACTCGTTGGGTATTTAGAAAACTATCAGAAGAAATTCTCAAGAACTGAATATCTTTCTCATTTTAGCATGAACCCAGTTATGTTCTTTTTTTTCTTTTAGTTACTGGATAAAGTATTATTACAAGAAACTAGCTCAACACGTAGAATTTTGCTAAAATGATTAGAAAAAACATATTCCCTCCGCTTCAAAATCTTGTTTGTGTGCAAATTTACACACAAACAAGCCTATTATTTTGAAACGGAAGGAGTAGATAAAAGGGTTTCCGACGGGTATTACTGGATTGGACCCAATATGTTTCGGATCCAAATTGGGTTTATCCAAATCGGTTCTAAGTCCAATTTTAGGACTTGGAACTGGATCCAAATCAACCGGGCTCGGTTTGATTTCGTGTAATTGGGTACCATAGACAACCCTAAATTGTTAATTGTAATTTCCAAATAGTACAAAATATAAAAAGAAGAATATTGCAGAATTTGACATGGAATGTGAAGTTATCTTGCCCCCTTACCACATAATCAACCCCTCCCTTGGTTGGTTTCCAATGTGGCTCGCTGGTAGTCTAACACGGTAATCCGTTCAACTAATGTAGTAGTACGCTGTTGGAACGTAACCTGTTAGGATTCCAACTAGTTTCTTGTAATAATATTTTTATGAGATAATAATAAAGGAAAAAGAAGATATAAAAAAAGAAGCTGATATGCTTATATAAGTTTGTTATAATCATAATTCATTTCTAAGTTTATTTATACCACCTCCTGCCCTAGGAAGCTACCTCTTGCCCCAGTAATTTAAGAACAAAAGCTTAATTATACCTTTGCATGAATATTAGGCGTAAAAGGATATGCCAATGCTGGCCTACAACTACGGCCATAACGTCTGGCATACTGGGGAAGGTATCCACACGTGAATCCCTTGGTGCTGTTGATCATCAGATGTCTGTTGAATTGAGCAGTTGGGGTGTCAAAGTCCAAACAAACCATTATATAGTCACCATGGCCACAGCATCGAATATCCATTGCTGTGTACTCAGACGGATCGGAATTTGGGCCCATTTCCACGATGGTCCAGTGACGCATTTGATCTCGTCGCCACTTTGCCCTTTCGTGATCAAACTTACAAGCATATAGTACACCGTCACAAAGAACCACGCCAAAAACTAGCCCCCTACACTCCACCAGCTCCGTGACCCATCCCTCCGGAAATGATTTGGACATATAACAAAACCCTTGTTGGGTATCGAAGCATATTAATCTTCCACTCGTTTTGTGCAAATAATTCAACAAAATCTGACCTTCACTACCTAAACTTGTAACACCAACTAGTTCTTGGTATGTTGTAACACCAACTAGTTCTTCGTATGGATTACCGTAAAAATTCCGTCGCCATGTATATCCATCTTTAGTAGTGGCCTTCCTCACCGGCAAATCCATCCAACCACCGGTTACTTCTTGTTGTTCACGCTTATCTTCCACTAACAGTGACGATGTTGATGATGCATAAACTTTCACAACCAAGCTATCAGGCCAGTCACCATATAATACAAAAATCTTGTAATTGGGTTCTGACCCTGAATTTGCTGCATGCATCGAAACCCCCCCGACATGGCCGAAGGTCTCTAGTTTTGGCAAATATCGGGAACTCCCGGTCAATGGATTCGTCACAATAAGAGAATAACTGTCGTTGACAAATCCACATCTAAAGCATATATATCCACCGGAGGCCGCAACTGGTGTTATCTTAATATTTGTGGACAAAGCCTTACTTGTTGGCAATAAGAGGTGAATACGTCGCCAATTTCTGATTCCCACATCATAAACCAAACCCGTATCACTACCACTTATGAGTGATGAATCATCATTGAACATGATAAACCACGGCTGTTGTTGACGTGGGACAACAAAAGTTGGAGAATGTCGGATTGTTTGTTTCCATCTCCAACACACCTTTTGACAATGGAAAAGATCGACAATGTCAAGCTTTGCCAATATTGTCTCCAAAGTTGCATCATCAAGTCTGTTCCAGTGATTTTGGCGGTGTTGGTTATACCCGTCCCGTCCACTAGATGACTTCTTCTTCATAGGCCCTTTTGTCTTAGTTAAGGTTGACATGATACTTTAAAGCTTTGCTCTGAATATATAAATCGCCACTTTCACAATAGATGATGGATTATCTCTGGTTCTAGTTGATACTTTATTTTATAAACCTTTATAGGGATGCATCCTTTATATATAGGGAGGGAACAAATCAGTAACAGATTAGAATATGGTTTATATTTCTACTAAAACTCTATTTGGTGTCTTGTCGTGTATCCTAAGCTGACGTTTTTTTTCCGACTCTTTATTTTATTTTATTTTTCTGTAAAAGAGACAAGCCTCAATTATATCAATAATAATAATCCGATTTAAAATCGAGAGAGATTACAGACCTAGCTAAGAAATTTCCAGCAACTATAAGTATCTCAAGCAGACAGCAAACAATCACAATCAAGCCACTCAACAACATAGTTACAAGACTTGAACTGAAGAAGAATCTTAACCATTTCAACCAACTTTCTAAGAAGCATAACAAGTTTGAATGGCCTAGTTTGGATTAAAGTAACTCATCCAACCAATATAATAAACCTACAATCTGTAGTAGTGTTCCAAAGATCCAACCATTTCCCAAGGGTTTTTCTATAAACATGGTAAAACAAGTGAACTACATATAAAAGGATCCAAAGATCCACCCATTTGTCAAAAGTAACTGTAGCAGTAGCATTAGAGGACCTAAATCGGTCATCACGGGTCGGAATCTGTATGAAACTATGAGTTGTTGGTGTCTCTGGTGTTGTTGCTGGTGTCTTAGAACATAGCTGCCTCTGGTGGCTTTTGAGGACCCATTGCTGAAAACCTAAAACTGAAATTACTAGTTGAAAAAAATCTACATCTAAGGAAATGTAGATTGATGAAACACCCCAAAACAAGAATATCACATAGACCTAGAAAGAGAATAATTGAGATCCGATCAATACCAACATCAAAGAAAATCACAGATCTTCTTAGGGTTGATGAAAATGAAGATGTCGCTTCGAGTTGTTTATAAATCAGGACTATAAATGATGAAATGACCTAATTTTTTCTCAGAGATAGATCAAAACCATACCAACATCCACAATCACAAATCTATAAAACAAACCCTGAGAAAAATCGCAAGAGAATCAACAAAATAAAAGAGTAGTAGCGTGAAACATGATGCAATAGAAGGGAAAAACAGATTAAAAAACCTCCCTAGTTTGAGGCCTATAGGAATTATTCGAGGCGTATCATTTTCTTCACCCATCCACACTACAGGGATAAGGGGTGTCTAAACTAAGTAAAAGTACTAAGTTTCCCTCACTTTTAAAATTCAATCTAAGCCTTATCTTTCTAGATTTTAAATCTATTCACCCTTTCAAAACTAAAACTCATTCAAATCATTTTCCTCACAAACTAAAATTAAAACCTAACTTCATCAATCCATTCTAACTACATCGATCATTTTAAAAGAAATTCATATCTCTTTAAAAAAAATAATCCAAACTAAACATCGTCACTTGTAACTCATTACTCTCAATTATACATGTGATTGATTTATCCATTCAAAATTGAAAATTACAAACAATCTTGGGTTTCTGTGTTTGATCACAATCGGTCGACGTCCATTTCCATATTGACTGATTCATATGATAATTAGTTTGTGTTTGTGACCATGCCAACCGATTATTCTATATGTGTTTTCTGGTTGAAGAACATTTAACCAGAATCGGTTAATATTTGAAAAAGCGGGGGTCTAACAACCACACCCAATATTTCGCTTAGCAATCTGTATGGACAACTCCAATATAATTCCAAGAGAATCAACTAGACAGTCAGACTAAATCAATGGAAATATATCCAAGAGTTGTATCTCTGTTTCACAATGTAATCAGCAAATCAAATAGATAGAAATCTGTGAGCCTGATTAATATGTGAAACAACTTGAACGGCACCAAAGACCAATGTTCAAGTGTCAGTCAATTTAAATCAACAACCAAAGGTTGGATTATCTAATTGATTGAACTACGCACAACCTGTGATATTTCAATTATATAAACAAATATAATGCGGAAAAGAAATAACACAGACACCAGAAATTTTGTTAATGAGGAAACCGCAAATGCAAAAAAAAACCCAGGACCTAATCCATATTTGAACACCACGCTGTATTAAGCCGCTACAGACACTAGCCTACTCCAAGTTAACTTCAGACTGGAATGTAGTTTAGTCCTAACCAATCTCACACTGATCAAGGTACAGTTGCGCTCCTTACGTCTCTGAATCCCAGCAGGACTCTATGCACTTGATTCCCTTAGCTGATCTCCCCCTTTGTCAATTTTAGTGACAAAACTATCAATACATATGGAATTCAAAATAAATAAACTTTGTAGCTCTCAATCCAAATGCTTGATTTCCTTGGTTCTTCAACATTAGTCGAAATCTTTGGCACTTCCAAGTACTCCAGTGATTCTGAATGTGTTCAACTCAGCATCATAGTTGTTGAAGATCCGTAGGCATAACAATGAGAAAACAGAAGCTCTCAATCATTGTTATACAGTGTCATAGTATCATTACACAGCATCAAAGTTCAATTGTATCACAACTTGAACAACAATACTATGGTGATATGTATCACTCCCTCTTAGTCAATACTTCATCTCACATCAAAACCACCCCCCCCTTACATAATGATCCGTAAACCATATGTATTTGTAGTGTGAACTACACATTAATTCTCCCCCTTTTTGTCAATAAAAATTGGCAAAGGTACGAAAACTAGTGGGATCCTAATAAAATTTCTATAGAGATACTTCATGACAAAAAGAGAACAACATATCAACTTTGTTTAGATGCAATCATACAGCCGAAACTAAATGCATTCATCAAGGAGTTTATAAAGATACAAGAAAACTCCTACAATATTCCACAGCCGCACTCCCCACAAAGATTTGGCAATTAAGCACAAGTTCAATTAAGAACTCTCCACCATAAAATGTCATTCCCGAAACAACAACAAGAGCGACCTTACTTTCACAAGAAAAGAATGATTTCTTTGGACATTAACAAATCACATAAAACATGAATTTGTATCCAAAATACTCAATTAAATTAACCACAAGAGAACCCATGATTAATTTAATCAGGAATGCTCACATAAGAGAATTTACGGAGCCGCACAGTATTTACACAAAGATGTGGATTAGGGAAAGACCAATATTGCGGAATATTCAAAGATTCATTTTATTTTTCATCACTATTTGCATAGAGACATATAAAAGACTTAATCTTTGTAGTCAAAAGTTCATCCTATCTTCCATCAATATTTGCATAATGACATAATAGGTTTAACTTTTGTTGTCAAAAGTTCATTCAATCTTTTATCAATATTTGCATAATGACATATGAAAGACTTAACTTTTGACATTATCATATGTGCTTCTGGATTTTAACACATTTAGCAATTTAATTGTAAGATAAAATCATTCAAGGCTAAAATACCATTAAAGTTATTACAACCATTAAAAATAACAGTTTTAACAAGATCAACATAAGAAGTTCAGCAGACAAGACAAGTGACAATATTGCAATTACAGAGATTAATCACTCATCTCATAATAATCCCTAGGAATTTCATAAAACTTCTCGCCCAGTTCAGGATAAGTCATGTTGAAGACGGATGAGTTCAGAACTAGATGCTGCAGGAGTTATGGACATTTTTCAAATGCTAAGACCTTTGGTCCTCCAAGATTGGTTCCAACAGCAACAATACCAAATTGACTACAAATCCTTGAGATAAGACAAGGAAAGCCAGGAGTCTTCTTCGAAATATGTCTAACACTTATCATCTGACAAATGTTAAGGCCACAGAAGTCAATCTTCCTCCCTTCAATAACGTAATAAACCAGTTCTGCAAGAGGTCTGGTCCATAATTGTGTGTCAATTGTGCCAGGCATCAAGTTGGCCACTAGTAGCTTTCCAGCAACTTTGAGGAACAATGCAGCATCATGAACATCAATTTTACCTTCATACCAGGAGATATCCTTTGCAAGAAGGAAGTTTGAGAGCACATTCTGAGAAGGTCTCAAATGCTCAGGGGTGGTAATAGAAAATTACCATCACGAGACTAATTTAGCAGTTCATCAATGACTTGTCGATTCACAAGAAGAATTCTTCTTTCAACAATGGTTTTGAAGGTGCAGTTGACAGTATCAGGGAAGTCATATCAATATAGGTTGATCTCATGGGACGGTGAATAATTCCCCATTCATGATTCTCAAAGAACTCAGGAAGACCATCTACTCTAAGTTCAGTGGGTTTATAAATCCTTTCAATAATAGGTTTCTTTGTACTATATTCCACATAGTAATCACGAGCCTTAGTGTCAACGAACCTAATTCTCAGGCTTGGATCAAAAAAAGTATCTTCACGATTTTGAGTACCCGAACTTTCACCACGATTAGGTCTCTTCCTAGAACTCATAGTGTAGTACTAATACACAAAAAAAAGTTGAGAAACTTACTTGGTACACGAACTGTCGTTAATGATGGAATTCCAAAATGATGATCAAAACGAAAATAGTTCTTGACCCAATATGCACAAACTTCTCCTGAATTCAATGGTGCAAACCAAACAAGAATTAGTTAAGAAACGAAGGAGAGAAGATGAAGTGGTACATGAACTATTGGGTCTCTCTTAGTACACGAACTGGAGAGAAAATAAAGAGTGGGTGAAGAGAACGAAGTGATACTCCCTCTTTTTATGTGTAAATCGGTGGAATAAGAACCAGTCGAACACGTTCTGGAACGAGATTCATCCGTGTCAAGGTTTCGGGTTCAAGGTATGTGAACCACACATGTGCAAGTAAGGGCTCGTTTGGTTTAAAACGAGTAAACACGAGAGAAAAAAAAAAGGAGCAGCAGCTCAACAATTATTTTTCTTGAGCAATTTTTTATATGATCAAGATGACCCAGTACAAAAAAATGTATTGCATGCCATGACACCAAGAGAGAGTTTATTTCCAACAACTCTTACAACTTCAAGTATTGAGAGAAACCCAAGGAACCGTTTTTACGAGTTTTTCAAAGAACTTAAAAAGAGCACATGTTAAATTGTGTTCCTGATTTCTTCGTTTCCAATTCATAACACACAGTTTCTGCAGATAATGTTCAGTACTGCACAGAGAAACTCTTTTGGTAAAAAGAGACATCCTCACTTTCTCATAAGAGGGGGTAGTATCGTTATCTTGAGAATGTGCATCAGGGTTTGACTGATGAACATAGTTAAGTTAAGAGATTGAACTAATTGATAGATAAGGTTTGGATACTTCTTATATAATATCCATATTGTCAGAGACACTGGCGATAGAGGGAATACCCTTACTGATAAGAAGATCAATATCAACCTCAACATGGAGATTATTCATCATAACTTGATTTAGCCTATCAAGAGATTCTTGCTCTTTTTGGAGATATAACTCAACTTCAAGAGACAAGCTCTCAAGCCTTTTCTCAAGCCATGAAAACACTTCTAGGGATTTTAAAACTGGTGGAGGTTTAGATAGAATTTCTTCTACAGATTTTACTAAATCAGTCATGGAACAGAATTCTGAAATCCCTGGATATGGTGGTGTATTTATTGAGATAGCACTACTGTCCTTAGAGTCAGATCGCAACAAACACAGACTTATGAGGTCTTAAACGTGTTTTCCTGCTCTGATACCAATTGAAAAAGAGGGGGTCTAACAACCACACCCAATATTTCGCTTAGTAATTTGTATGGACAACTCCAATATAATTCCAAGAGAATCAACTAGACAGTCAGATTCAAACAATGGAAATATATCCAAGAGTTGCATCTCTGTTTCACGATGTAATAAGCAAATCAAACAGATAGAAATCCATGAGCCTGATTAATATGTGAAACAACTTTATTAGAGCATAGCTTGGTTGAACCCACCAAGCGTTGGTATGTAAAGTTTGGTTTTTATATTTTAGTGAATCAAAACTCATCTAAGAGTCGCTTGATTATGTACAAGAGACAACTTCGTATAGGTTAGACTAGAAAGTCTAAGATTATGAGACATACAAGTATTACTCGAAGACCTGAAGAATATGAAGAAGTAACAAGCTACAACGACGACATCATCCTTCCTATTGAGGTTAGTAATATTTGACTTGAATTGTTTCATTCCTAATGTATCTTTCAAGTCGTGCTATATTGAAAACTTAACTGCGAAGCTGTGAGTTATACTCTAGTAGTAAGACATGATCATAGTGTTAAGGAATTAGGATACGAAGTATAACGCTTATCTTTTGAACTTCGTATATATGATATCGACATAAACGTATGAATGCTATTGTGATTATGTGTATGGGTAAAAGCTGAAGATTTCATCATAGGAAACAATGTTTACATTTGTTTAAAGGAAGTACATTCATGAACTTCTTTTATGAATTGAAAGGGAAATCGCTAGGCTTATTGGTATTGTTAATCATTGCATATCTTTGGATTACCAATATGTGTGAGTTAGTAGAACTGATCATAACTTGTTATGTATCTTGGTATAACTAATCACAGTGCCTGACTTATGATTTGGTATGACTTTTATTAGTGTAACCGATCCTAAGTAATCACCTGAGATGGTATGATCGATATTTGTAATTGGTGAGACCGATCCTAGTAATTGGTGTGACCGGTCACAAAATTAATGTGTAATCGATCTTTGTAATTGGTGTAACCGGTCTTAGTAATTGGTGTAACGGATCCTGGTAATTGGTATAACCGATCCTAGTGACTTGTGTAACCAATCACAAGTAATACCATGAGAATATGGTAACCGGTCCTGGTAATTGATGTAATCGATCCTAGTAACTGATGTAACCGGTCGTAGTAACCATATTGAGGTAGAACCGATCCTTTTGTTTGGTAAAACCGTAAACCCATGATTGGTGAATTGATATTTGATCAATCACATAGTTGTCTTGGAATACATATGAACCAATTTTAAACTTGTTTAGAAGTGTGGTATAATCGATTCCAAGATTGTAAATATGAAAGAGGATTTACAAAGAAAATATGTCGACATACTTTGAACATGAACAGTAACTCTTATCTTTTTTTGTTCAAAGATATTCCTTAATAACTCAAGGAGATCCCGGTCCGAAAGAAATTAAGAATCTTTTAATTAAGGTTGTTAGTTTTATATGCTTTAATTACCAGCAATTAAATGCATATCTCTAGAAAATAAAAATTGGTAATGTGCATTTACTAATTGGAGATTTTCTATTGAGAGATTTCGGAAATATTGGACAAAGTATTTTCAGGAATTATGAAAATTGATTTTGGGCATTTATTGCATATCTTGAGAATATTCGGTTTTGGAAATTCCTTGGTGTCCAAACATCCTTGGTCTATAAATACCCAAGTTTGCATTTCTAGCAAACTATCCTAAGATCTAGGCAAACTTTATCTTTTTGTTGTTTCTGGTAGAGCCATCTATCCGGAGAGGAAAGTACCCTAATTAGGCGAAATCTCTTACGACCGCTCGTTTAAAGACTTCAGTGGGATCAAGAAGCTCTACGAGTACCGTTGGTGGGAAACTAGATAATTGCAGTTTATTTTAGTTTTTGATTGATTTGATTGACTAACGGTTGTTGAAATTTGATTGCACCTAGTTTGTTTATTCTTGAGAATCTTCTCTTCTGATATAAGATTCACTCAAACTAGATCGAAGTGTCGACGGGATCTTTAAAACTGTTTGTAGATCTAAAGATATCTTGTGATTATCCATTGTTAACAGACTCCATTATGTGCGTGATTGATCACAAGAGATTCAAGTGGTGTTGTGCAGGTGTTTATTGAAGATTAAAGAAGATTTGAAGACAAATAAGATTTTTGATTTGGTTTCTATATCTTTGGGTGTGCACAAACCTTGATCGGCTGGGATCCAACTAGAATCAGATTGATTAGTTGTGTAAGATCGGCATCACCTTATAGTTTCTTATTGAAAACTATATTGATTGATTGCAAATCTAAACTCTGCTACTTCGGTAGTTGTTGGATAGATTGATCGAACCAGGAAAAGGAGTTTATTAGTTAAACGGAAGAGCCTTTGCATATTACTTGAGATATCTTCATCTGAAAGAATCAAGAGAGTTGTTACCAAACAGATTTGGTGTTCCTTTACTGTTTGGAATACGATCCAAAGAAATTGTTCTAGTGCGTGCACTTATTGAATGTCAGAAGCGCAGGGATACTGAAGAAACTAAGTGAACTATAGATTTAGTTGCTTGGTATCAACTATACGAAGTTGGTTTAGATTTTATATAGCGGCTTAATTCTGAGAGTATTCAATTCTGGACTAGGTCCCGGGGGTTTTCTGCTTTTGCGGTTTCCTCGTTAACAAAATCTTATTGTGTCTTTTACTTTTCTATTTCCATAATTATAATTGTTTATTATAATTAAAAGTAAAATACATAAACGTTAACTTCGTATTACTTGATAGTGATCCTATAGAGTTTGGTTAAGTCCGAACCTATTATCAAGTAATCACACTTTGAATGTTGTTTTGTCTCGATCTCATATCCATAGACGATCACACAAAGTGTGAATACCGATTTTTAGTATTGTCTCGACTTTGTCCATAGACAATCACTTTCGGTAAGAGGACTTATAGGTGGATAATTTAAAGATTGTGGTGTATTTGGGTACCCTGGTCTTTTCAATTGGTATCAGAGCAGGCAAACACGAAAAAATCTAATAATCTGTGTTTGGTGCGATCCAACCTATAAAAATTGAATCTATGTCTGATTCGGTTAACGTTTCAAAGATATTAAACACTCTTCCAGAAGATATTGAAGAGCATTACTCGATACTTATCAAGATGTTAGAAGAAAAAATTGAAGAGAACTGGTCACATACTGAAGATATCAGTAATATCATGAATGATAGAGGACTGGTCAAGAATACAGAAGAACTTCATATAAGGAAGTCTCAAAAATCTTCAAAACTAACATCCAGACATTTGAAACCGAATAAGAAGAAAGAATCCAAAGGGTTTTTTCAAAATGGATGGTATGGTTTAACTCAGAAAAAATTTTATGCAAAAAATCTTATTAAACGTGTTAAGAGATTATATAAGAACTTAACGTGTCATCCTAACTCAGAATCAAGGAGACTATCTGGAAAATATGCTGAACAATGCCTAGGAGCATTTGCACTTAAAACTACTTCTCCATTCCAATGGTTTCTAGATAGTGGTTGTAGTAGACATATGACAGGTGATCTTTCTTGGTTCACAAAGACTGAAGACTACAAGGGAGGATCTGTAACTTTTGGAGACGGGAGTAGTTGTCTTATTAGCAAAAAGGGGACTATCAAACTTCCAGGTATTCCTGAAATTCATGATGTAGTTTATGTCAAAGGAATGAAATCCAATCTTCTTTCAGTCAGTCAAATTTGTGATAAGGGTCATAAAGTTATCTTCAATATGGGAGGATGTGATATTGAAGATAAGTCTGGAAAAATAATTTTTCGTGGACGAAGAAGTATGAATAACTGTTATCTTCTTGATATACAGTCTAATTTATACTGTAATTTGACCAAGGTAGAGTGAACTCATTTGTGGCATGAACGATTTGGTCATATCAACTATCGAATGCTGGGTAAGCTCATTAATCGTGAACTTGTTAGAGGCGTTCCCAAAATAAATACTAAAGTAGAAGGTGTATGTGGTGCTTGTCAAAAGGGTAAGCAGGGAAAAATTCCACACAAACTTTCTCGAGACATATCCACTCGTGCTTCCCTCGATCTCATTCATATGGATCTTTTTGGTCATATCCAACAAGCAACTGTTGGAGGAAAGAAATATGCTTTAGTAATGGTAGATGATTACACACGGTTCACATGGGTTGCTTTCCTAAAGCACAAAAATGACACGCTTGAGGAATTTAAGATTATTGTAAATAGAATCCAAAATGAACAAGGTCGCAAATTGAAGAAAGTAAGGAGCGATCGTGGTACATAATTCAAGGATACGAAAGTACATGAATATTGTAATCAACTTAGAATTTGTCATCAATTTTATGCTCCCATTACACCTCAGGCAAATGGTGTGGCTGAAAGAAAGAATAGAAATATTCAAGAAATGGTAAGAGTAATGCTTCACAATAAAAACTTACGGTTAACCTTTGGGGGGGGGGGGGGGGGGCAAGCTGTGTTCACAGCCTGCTATCTTATTAATAGAGTTTATCTAAGGTCAAAAACTCTAAATACTCCTTATGAATTATGATATGGAAGAAATCCCAATCTGAGTTATTTAAGGGTTTTCGGAAGCAAATGCTATATACTTAAGGACAGGGAACATAGAGGAAAATTTGATTCCAAAAGTGATGAATAAAATTTTCTTGGCTATGCTTCTGATAGTCGTGCCTTCCGAGTATATAATCTAAGAACCAAAGTCATAATAGAATCTATTACTGTTGTTATTGACGACATTAGTGACTTTCATCAAGACAATCATATTGCTGCAGAACTTCCTCCTTCAGAAACTGTTAGTAAAGAAAAACAGATTGAAGAATAACCAGCAATTGTTCCTCTTATTAGTGACATTGATGATAAAGATGATAATGATAGTATTTTTGAATAACCCAATGATACTGAAAATATTGTCCACAAACCTGCTAAGTGGGTGCATCAAAGACATTCCACTGAAGATATCATAGGAGATGCCAATGCTAGAGTTATGACTCGAAGGGACCTCCAGAATGCCTGTCACTACACTTGCTTTCTTTCCTCAATAGAACCGAAAAATGTTGAGGAAGCCGTCAGTTATCCTGCTTGGGTAAGCTCAATGCATGAGGAACTTAACCAATTTGAAAGACAAGGTGTATGGGAGCGAGTTCCTAAACCAGAAGGTGTAAATATTGTTGGAACAAAGTGGATTTTCAAGAACAAATCAGATGAATTCGGAACAATTGTCCGAAACAAAGCCAGACTCGTTGCACAAGGATATTCGCAAATTGAAGGTATTGACTTTGATGAAACTTTTGCCCATGTTGCTTGTTTAGAGTCAATTAGACTTTTACTTGTGTATGCCTGTAATCTTAAGATAAAACTTTTTCAAATGTATTTTAAATCTGCATTTCTCAATGGGGATTTAAAAGAATAAGTTTTTGTTGCTCAACCCAAAGGATTTGAAGATCCATTATTTCCCGATCATGTCCTTAAACTCAAAAAGGCTTTATATGGCCTAAAATAAGCTCCGAGAGCTTGGTATGATAAGTTGACATCCTTTTTACTTCAAAAAGGATTTTCTATAGGTGGTGCTGATAAGACACTTTTCACTAAATGGAATGGAAAGAATGTTCTTGTAGCACAAATTTATGTAGATGATATCATCTATGGATCCACCTCAAATCTCTAACAGATGAATTCCTAAAGCTTATGAGTGGAGAATTCGAAATGAGTAATGTTGGAGAATTATCATATTTTCTTGGTTTGGAAATACAACAACAAAAGGAAAATATTTTTATTTCCCAAGAAAAATATGCAAGGAATTTGGTTTAGAAATTTGATCTAAGAGGTGCAACACCGATGCCAACTACTGGAAAACTTCAGTCCAGCCCAGGAGAAAAAGTGGTTGATCAAAAATTATACCGATCTATGATAGGAAGCTTGTTATACTTGACTGCAACAAAACCGGACATTGCCTTCAGTGTGGGATGTTGTGCCAGTTTTCAAGTAAATCCTAAAGAATCACATCTAAAAGCTGTAAAACGAATCATAAGATACGTTAATGGTGCCCTAGATTATGGTTTATCATATTCTATGGATACGAACAACAGTCTTGTTGCCTATTCGGATGCTGATTGGTCAGGATGTGTAGAAGATCGGAAAAGCACCTCTGGTGGTTGTTTGTATGTTGGTCAAAACCTCGTAGCCTAGCATAGCAAGAAACAAAACTCACAGTCTTTATCAACCTGTAAAGCAGAATATATTGCTGCTGGTACATGTTGTACCCAACTTATGTGGATGAAACAAATGCTCATTGACTATGGCATAAACATTCCAACTATGAGCATTCTCTGTGATAACTCAAGTGCTATTCGTCTAGCAGAAAATCCTGTTGAACATTCTCGTACTAAACACATAGATATTAGATACCATTTTATTAGAGAATTGTATGAAAATGAAGTTATCAAACTAGAATATGTTCCCACTGAACGTCAACTAGCTGATATTCTCACTAAGCCATTAGATAGGGCAACCTTTGAAAATATAAGAAAGTCTATTGGCATTGTTAAGGTACATTAGTACCTTATGATTCTGGTTTTAAAGTTTTGCTATTGGCACGCATTAGTTAAAACCGATTCAACCTTGTTCTGGTAAAGGTTGCTCTTTGTTGTTGTTCTTTTATTCTTGCGAGAGGATGACAACAAAATGGGGGAGAGTTCTAACTTGAACTTGCGCTTAATGATATATCTTTTTTGGGGGAAGAGGATGCGGAATCTGAGGTAACGAATTTGTTAGTTAATCGTTTTCCTTTTTAAGAGAAGCCTGATTTTATTGCATATATTTTGCTTTTGCTTAACAAAATTTCGGTACAATTGATGTTTATTCCATTATGTATGTATGGATGTGTATGTGTGTGATTCAATTGTTTCCGGTTAAGAAAAACTGTGTCAATTTATTTGGCTTATTGTTTGATATCTTCTTTATTGTTTGGTATCAAGTGTTTTTGCTTAACGAAATTTCGGTGCAATTGCGGTGCTATAATGTCTATGTTTGTTTCAATTGCTTCCGGTTAAGAGAAATAATTGTGCAAGTCAATTTATTTGGTTTGTATGTATCGTTTATGGCTTAACAAAATACGGGATCATTTGTTTAGTCCAATTCGATTCCGGATAAGAGAAACTAAGTTAATTCTGATCTTAGTTAGACTTATCAAATTGAAGGATTCAGTTATTCAAGTCTAATTGAATGCCTTGACAAGAAATACTAGTTAACTAACCGATTACTTGTCTTGTCTAAAGTGAAAGGTCTAAGTTATTGTCTGAATAATTAGAACCTGATGAGAAAAATAAAGTTAATTCTAATCTTTATTTTGGTCTTATCGAAATAAGCGATTGTATTTGTGCAATTAGTTTAGCAAGGGAACTAAGTCTCTTAGTCAATTTGTTAAACTATTAGGAAAAATTTCTTCGGGAAATTGTTTCCTTGATAACATATTAAAACCAAATTACTTGTAATTTCGGTTTTTATATTTGTTATCTAAAATGGTATGTGAAACTTTCGTGCTTAACTCTTATAGGTTGTACAAGTCTTTTATATTTGTAAGATCCTTTCGGTTTGACCTTTATTTGCTCGAACCTTTGTCATTTTGTGACAAAAATGGGGAGAAATATATGGAGTAAACAAGTGATTTTTAATCACTAAGGAAAGGATAATTGTGTTTAAACGTTATATCTAACGAAAGAGTAAAGCATTGACTAGGGGGGGGGGGCAACATATCATATTGCTATTGTAGTTATCTTGACTACAAAAGGAGAATAAAAAAGATGTTCGGATTGAAAATCTACCTATCTTTCCTTTAGGGAGAGTATTAGCTTTGTTATTCAAATGTCAACAGTGGCATTTATGGATTGAATATATGCAGGTTATTGTGCTGTTGAAACTTAGAATCAAGCGTATGTGTAATGAATTCTTGTAATTTGTTTATCCATATGTATTAAGAGTTTTGTCACTAAAATTGACAAAGGGGGAGATTGTTAGAGCATAGCTCGGTTGAACCCAACAAGCGTTGGTATGTCAAGTTTGGTTGTCATATTTTAGTGAATCAAAACTCATCTAAGAGTCGCTTGATTATGTACTAGAGACAACTTCGTATAGGTTAGACTAGAAAGTCTAGGATTATGAGACATACAAGTATTACTCGAAGACCTGAAGAATGTGAAGAAGTAACAAGCTACAACGACGATATCATCCTTTCTATTGAGGTTAGTAATATTTGACTTGAACTGTTTCATTCCTAACGTATCTTTCATGTCGTGCTATATCGAAAACATAACTGCGAAGCTGTGAATTATACTCTAGTAGTAAGACATGATCACATGATCATAGTGTTAAGGAATTAGGATACGGAGTACGCTTATCTTTTGAACTTCGTATATATGACATCGACATAATCGTATGAATACTATTGTGATTATGTGTATGGGTAAATGGTGAAGATTTCATCATAGGAAATAATGTTTACATTTGTTTAAAGGAAGTACATTCATGAACTTGTTTTATGAATCGAAAGGGAAATCACTAGGCTTATTGGTAAATTTATTCATTGCATATCTTTGGATTACCAATATATGTGAGTTAGTAGAACCGATCATAACTTGTTATGTATCTTGGTATAACTAATCATAGTGCCTGACTTATGATTTGGTATGACTTTTATTAGTGTAACCGATCCTAAGTAATCACCTGAGATGGTATGATCGATATTTGTAATTGGTGTGACCGATCCTAGTAATTGGTGTGACCGATCACAAAAGTAATGTGTAATCGATCCTTGTAATTGGTGTAACCGGTCCTAGTAATTGGTTTAACCGATCCTGGTAATTGGTATAACCGATCCTAGTGACTTATGTAACCGATCACAAGTAATACCATGAGAATATGGTAACCGGTCCTGGTAATTGATGTAACCGATCCTGGTAACTGATATAACCGGTCCTAGTAACCATATTGAGGAAGAACCGATCCTTGTGTTTTGTAAAACCATAAACCCATGATTAGTGAATTGATATTTGATCAATCACATAGTTGTCTTGGAATACAGATGAATTAATTCTAAACTTGTTTGGAAGTGTGGTATAATCGATTCCAAGATTGTAAATATGAAAGGGGATTTACGAGAAAAAAAATGTCGACATACTTTGAACATGAACGGTAACTCTTGTCTTTTATTGTTCAAAGATATTCCTTAATAACTCAAGGAGATCCCGGTCCGAAATAAAATAAGAATATTTTAATTAAGGTTGTTAGTTTTATATGCTTTAATTACCAGCAATTAAATGCATATCTCTAGAAAATTAAAATTGGTAATGTACATTTACTAATTGGAGATTTTCTATTGAGAGATTTCTGAAATATTGGACAATGCATTTCTAGGAATTATGAAAACCGATTTTGGGCATTTATTGCATATCTTGAGAATATTCGGTTTTGGAAATTCCTTGGTGTCAAAACATCTTTGGTCTATAAATACCAAAGTTTGCATTTCTAGCAAACTATCCTAAGATCCAGGCAAACTTCATCTGTTTGCTGTTTCTGGTGGAGTCGTCTATCCGGAGAGAAAGTACCCTAATTAGGAGAAATCTCTTATGACCATTCGTTTAAAGACTTCTGAGGGATCAAGAAGCTCTACGAGTACCGTTGGTGGGAAACTAGATAATTGCAGTTTATTTTAGTTTTCGATTGATTTTATTGACTAACGGTTGTTGACCTTTGATTGCACCTAGTTTGTTTATTCTTGAGAATCTTCTCTTCTGATATAAGATTCACTCAAACTAGATCGAATTGTCGACGGGATCTATAAAACTGTTTGTAGATCTAAAGACATCTTGTGATAATCCATTGTTAACAGACTCCGTTTTGTGCGTGATTGATCACAAGAGATTCAAGTGGTGTTGTGCAGGTGTTTATTGAAGATTAAAGAAGATTTGAAGACAAAGAAGATTTATGATTTGGTTTCTATATCTTTGGGTGTGCACAAACCTTGATCGGCTGGGATCCAACTAGAATCGGATTTATTTGATTGATTAGTTATGTAAGATCGGCATCACCTTATAGTTTCTTGTTGAAAACTATATTGATTGATTGCAAATCTAAACTCTGCTACTTCGGTAGTTGTTGGATAGATTGATCGAACCAGGCAAATGAGTTTATTAGTTAAATGGAAGAGCCTTTGCATATGACTTGAGATATCTTCATCTAAAAGAATCAAGAGAGTTGTTAACAAACAGATTTGTTGTTCCTTTACTATTTGGAATGCGATCCAAAGAAATTGTTCCAGTGCGTGCACTTATTGAATGTGGGAAGCGCAGGGATACTGAAGAAACTGACGAAGTTGGTTTAGATTTTTTATAGCGGCTTAATTCTGAGAGTATTCAATTTTGGACTAGGTCCCGGGGTTTTTCTGTTTTTTTCGGTTTCCTCATTAACAAAATCTTGTTGTGTCTTTTACTTTTCTATTTCCGTAATTATAATTGTTTATTATAATTAAAAGTAAAATACATAAACGTTAACTTCTTATTACTTGATAGTGATCCTATAGAGTTTGGTTAAGTCCGAACCTATTATCAAGTAATCACACTTTGATTGTTTTTTTGTCTCGATCTCGTATCCATAGACGATCACACAAAGTGTGAATACCAATTTGTAGTGTTGTCTCGACTTTGTCCATAGACAATCACTTTCGGTAAGAGGACTTATAGGTGGATAATTTAAAGATTGTGGTGTATTTGGGTACCCTCGTCTTTTCAAACTTGAACGGTACCAAAGACCAATGTTCAAGTGTCAATCAATTTAAATCAACAACCAAAGGTTGGAATATCTAATTGATTTAACTACGCACAACCTGTGATATTTCAATTATATAAACAAATATAATGCGGAAAAGAAATAACACAGACACCAGAAATTTTGTTAACGAGGAAACTGCAAACACAGAAAAACCCCGGGACCTAGTCCAGATTTGAACACCACACTGTATTAAGCCGCTACAACACTAGCCTACTCCAAGTTAACTTCGGACTGGAATGTAGTTGATCCCTAACCGATCTCACACTGATCAAGGTAAAGCTGCGTGTCATAGTCTTATTGATTGTATTGAGTTATGTCTCTGCCACTAATAAGAGAGTGGGTGCTCTTATAACTGTTTAGTTATTGGTTAGTCGTTAGTCGATCAGATAGTGACAGGTGTACACTATCTGATCGTTGTTGTTAGGTCTTTCCCTTCTCTTAAATGTGTAAGAACCTCCATCTTATCTTCCTTAATGAGATAATATCAAGTTTAGTAGCAGAGGCTGTGTTCATTAGGGACTCAGATTTACTTTCATTATCTCTTGATCACCAAATTATACTGAGTACAGTACATTTGGCATCAGAGCCACTCCAAAAGAAAATCGATGGGTGTTTCTAATCCTAAGACCGTGAAGGATGTATTAGATCTGGTTCAACGAAATTAGCTGAGCTCTGATGATCGTTTTACTGCTATTGAAGACAAGCTCCTTTTGTAACAGCAACAGGCTGATTCGAACCAGGCGATGATTAACAAACGATTTGATGAACTGCTAGCCAGATTACCTTCTACATCGAAACCAACTCACCAGGATGATTCCGGTGGACAAAACCATGGTGTTCACCTAGAAAATCCTCCTATCTTTGGTTCTATTTCTCCAGGAGGGACTCAAAATCACTTCAATTGAGTACCCAAGCTTGATTTTCCACGATTCGATGGTGACAATCCTCGTGGATGGATCCAAAAATATGAACGTTATTTTATCTTCATAACATCGATGAAACTCACAGAATGGATATAGCAGTGATGGCAAGGATGATAAATGGTTTCTCAATTTTCAGGTTGGTAGAAATCGGATAAACTGGTTTGAATTTGCTCATGGTATTTGTGTTAGATTTGAAAACCCTGTTGAAGAAAATTTTATTGGTAGTTTAATACATTGGTACAGCTTACCTCTGTAGAAAAGTATTTTGAGGAATTTGATGCTCTTAAAGCTTTGATGCTTGCTAACAATCCAATCTTTAAGTGAGCATTATTTTATCATGAGTTTCATTAGTGGGTTGAAGGAGGAATTGCGTAATTCTGTAGCTATGTTTTACCTCAAATCACTTGCATAAGCTTTTTCTCTAGCTAGAATGGAGGAACGGAAGTGTCAATCTACCTCTACTAAAAGCCTTAGACCCAACTCCAGCTCTTTTACTACCTCTAGAGTTTTTTCTACCACCTTATTTCCTCCTAAACCACTTTCCACTTCATACAATACTTCAAAGTCAGCTCCTACAACACCAAAGGCTTATTCACCCACAACTATTAAACCACCATCAGCCAATCCAATTATTAAGAGACTAACACAGGAGAAGATGCGCATTCGCAGAGATAAAGGTCTTTGTTATAATTGTGATGAAGTTTATTCAATGGGCCATAAGTGCAAGGGTAGACAACAATTGTTTATGGTGCAAATTGAGAGTTCTGATACACATGACACAAAGGCTGAGGCTCCAGGTGGAGTGTTAGAACTTTTATGTTGCTGGCAGGTATCACATTCTTGAAATTATTGCACTAAGTCTTTCTTCAATCCAACCCAAAAGAAAAAACTCGTAGCTCTCTGATAGCTTTCATGTTGTCCAGAATGGCCACCCACTAAAAAGAACGAACTGTAGCTAAAATTTGTTGCCTCAATGTGCCCTTGCTACCAATATAGATTCTATATTTAAATATGATAATTCCATGAGAATAAGAATAATGAAGTACCCCAGCTGGAGAAATCATAATTTGAGGAATTATATCCTTGGCGAAGCTATGATTATCATAACTCTTGATTACTTCAACAAACCAAGTTGGCTGAATTTGTGTTAGGTTGTGACATTCAAGAATAGTAGGCGGTT
>JAJJMB010009041.1:106692-147171 GCA_023531105.1 Papaver atlanticum | reverse complement strand
ACTAGGGTGTACAAGAAGAAGTCAAAGAAGTGTGGATGCCCATTCAAGATTATTTTTTGGAGGAACAAAGACACCGATAACACGTGGAGAATGAATAGAGTTGATGTTGGTTGGCATAACATAAAGATCCGGAAAGTCTTGTTGGGCACTGCCAAGTTGCCAAGTTGATACCGCACGAGTTCGAACAAGTAAAAACAAGTTGGGGAATTAAACTAAGCAAGCTCCTTAGTAAGTTTAGGAGGGACGACCCGCATAACCTTTCTTCATTGTCTACAATTTATGCGGCCAGGGCAACTATCAAAAGAATTGAATGGGATGAAAGAAAGGTAATGGAAGAATCACAATGGTTGGCACACAAATACAACTACACGGTGAGACACCATAAGTCATCGGAGGGGAAGGTGGATCGTATTTTTATTTCTCATCCCGATATGATTCAATTGGCGCGGTTCTTTTACCAAGTTTTGTTCATGGATTGTACTTATAAGACGAATATGTACAACATGCCTTTATTGAACATTGTATGACAAACCTCGGATAAGCAATCGTTCACGGTGGCATGGTGTTTTATGGATTGTGAGAAGGATGATAGCTATATTTGGGCATTTGAAACTTTGAAGCTTCTCTACCACGAAGAAGAGACTCCCGGGGTTGTAGTGACCGAAAATGAGGAAGCAATAATGAATGCCGTGAGGATAGTTTTTCCTAATGCACAAAATTTTCTTTGCACTTGGCATATATAATGCAATCTTAGAAAGAATTGTAGGAATCATATCCAAAAGCCAAAGGCAAAGAAAGGTACTAAACGTGAAAAGGAGGAAGATGAACGTCTTAGTAAACTAACTAAAGAGGAGAGAGAGAGGAATAGAAGAAGAAATAATACGAAGAATGGAAAGAAGGTGAGATCAAATTGGTTATTCATGAAAGCGTGGGATAAGTTGGTTTGGTCGATGAGTGTGGCAAGATATGAGATAAACTTGAAGGAGTTCGAGGATGATTGGGGCACTAATTACCCCAAAGTAGTGGAATATTGCAAGAGACAATGGTTGACGCCACACAAAGAGAGGTTTGTGTATGCTTTTACTTACGACTATAAACATTTCAAACTTGAGTCCACAAGTATGGTAGAGCAAGCTCATGGGAGACTAAAAGGTCTACTTTTCACGAGTCAAAATGGGATTGTGACGGTGCAACATGCTATCCACGAGTACACTAATAATGATATCAACAAGATAAGAAAGCAATTCGAAGAAAGTATGTTTCGTAAGTTTAAGGAGGATAATTGGTTGCTTGATGGAATACATTGCAATATCTCGCATTGTGCAATACGTTTCATGATGAAACATCTCAAATTGTATCAAAAGCATGACGACCCGAGCACTCCTTGTAAGTGTAGGATAATGAAGGCTATCGGACTTCCATGTCGTCATATGCTTGGTAGGTATAAAACTCCGATTCCGATTGAAGATATTGATCCTTATTGGAAGCAACTATCTTTCAAACCGGCTCCACGAGAAGATCCCGGTGAATAGTTTGGCGAAATGGAACTTGGGAGAATAATCCTCGATAAGTACCTGATACGTTTGATCTCTATACCTTGGTAGCTATTACTATAAATGCGGAATTCAGAATAATAATAAACGAAAAACTTAGAAAACAGAGACACAAGAAAGTAATTCGAAGAAAAAAATATCTTCTCTAGATTATGAACAAGAAAACGATTACAATTCTCTCTTTGTTACGCTCACAATCTCTCTAAACAGTGGATCTACCTTAAACTGTTTGCTAAGCTTGCACAAGTATTGTTCCAAGCTTTCTCTAGGTTTTCTGTATCTAGTATCTGTCCTTAGCTATTAGCCAAAGCCCTTTATTTATAACCTTCATCGTACTCAGCCAACCAAGGACTTCTATTAGGATTCCATTTCCTAAACTAAGAGTATTGCTTAAAACAAAACTCTTCCCTAACTAGGAATTCTGCCTAAAAAAGGATTCCTGCCTAGAGTAGGATTCTTCCCCTTACTTAGATTGAGGGTAACTAAGTTCCCTAAAAGAGTACGGATACACCTGTATCATGAGTCCCCCTTTTAAGAACTTGAACTCTTATAAGAGTTAAAAATGAAGGTTAGGGAACTCCAGATACCCTTTTTCCTTGTTAAACCACTTGGCTTTGCTGGGAACTTGACCTTTACATCCAATTAGAAAAGCTTCTTTCTCTCCTTGTCGTGTTTTAGTCACTCTTCGCTCCAATACGCATTCTTCCTTGAGTGGCTCCTCTCTATCAAACCATAAGTATTCTACCCGTGGTAAGATCATAGTGTCGTCACCATCATCATCTAGTAATGGTGGTTCAAACAACTTCAGGTATTCAGAATTTATAGCCGAGTACATTCCTAGATAAGGTGGCAGATCCAGACGAAAGGCATTGTCACCAATATGATCAAGAATACGAAATGGTCCATACCTCAATGGCTTCAACTTCTTACCTTCCCCCTTCAGTCGTTCCTTACCTAATTTTAACCATACCAAGTCACCAACACCGAAATTATAAGGAACAAGATGCTTGTCATGCTTTGCTTTGTATTTGGCTTGTGACTTATTTAATTGTGCTATAACAGTTGCATGAATCTGAGATATCTTCTCTAAGAACTTTTGTGCTTTTTGCCGTTCACTTCCTTCCTTTCCCACCATTGAGGTGTCACTAGAAAATACTAGATCGAAAGGACTAGGTGGTAAGTAACCATAGCACGTCTCAAAAGGAGATTTTCCGAAGAACTATGAACTGCTCTATTGAATGCAAATTGTAAATATGGTAAACTCTCATCCCAAGTTTTAGGATGCTTGGAATTATATCCCCTTAACATGCGAACCATAGGCCTGTTGACCACTTCTGTTTGTCCGTCTGTTTGTGGATGAAAAGATGTACTCTTCTTCAACCTAGTGTCCACCATCTTCCATAAAGAATCCTAAAAATGACTAAGGAATCGACTATCCCTATCAGAAATAATCGAAGTAGGTAAACCAAAATGCTTCCACACATGCTCAAAGAAGAGCTTTGCTGCACCGTCTCCCGTTACCGTCTTTGTACATGGAATTAATGCAATCATCTTGCTAAATCGGTCGACCATAACGAACAAATAATCATGACCAGACTTGGTCTTTGGTAACCCACCAAAAAAATCCATAGAAATACTCTCCCAAGGTCTTGATGGTACTGGCAATCGTAGAAATAACCCACGTTTTCTGTTGGAAGGTTTAGATGTGCTGCACAACTTACTCCCTCTAACTAACTTAGTCACATCATCTTACATCTTTGGCCAAAAGACATAACGACGAAGGTTAAGAAGAGTCTTATGCATCCCAAAGTGTCCAGCAACTCGGGATGTGTGTGTTTCTCTCAACCATTGTAAACGATCTCCATCTTATGGAATGCAAAGTAACTGACCCTTGTATAACAATCCATCTCAGAGTTCAAACTCGCCTTTCAATCCACTTTTTACACCTTCTAACACCTTCTTGAAGTCTTTCTTAGATGCGTATGACTCTTCATACTCTTGAGGAACAATCGGCTGAATTCTCATGGCCACCATTAATGCTTGGACTGGTGGACGAGACAACATATCTTCCAACTTGTTTGTTACTCCCTTCTTGTACTTAATGAGAATGTTGAAACTCATCAAGTAAGACATCCACTTCATGTGTCGGGCTTGTTGTAGTTTCGTCTGTGCGTGTAGATACTCTAATGGTTTGTGATATGAATGTGCCACTACTTCTTTACCTAAGAGATACACTCGCCAATGCTTGATATATTGGTATAAAGCATAAAATTCCTTGTCATAAGGTGCTTAGTTTTTAATAGCACCCGAGAACAATTCTGAATGGTACTCCACTGGTTTACCATCTTGCAACAACACTCCTCCCAACGCATAGTTAGAAGCATCGGTCTCAACTTCAAAAGCACGTTGTAAGTTAGGAAATTCCAACACCGGTGCTTCTGAAATTTTCCTTTTTAGTAACTGAAAAGCGTCTTCATGGGTTTGTTGCCATTCAAACTTTGCCTTAGCTCCCGTCAAACCATGTAATGGTCCTGCAATATTCGAAAAATGCCGGATAAACTTACGCAAGTATGTGCAAGCCCCTAAGAAGCTCCTGATTTCAGTTACAGTACTAGGTCTAGGCCACTTAGTGATCACTTCGACCTTCCTTGGATCGATCTTCTGTTGTCCACCACCAACAATGAATCCAAGGTACACCAACTCCTCCTTTCCAAACTCACACTTCTTTACGTTACTTCAGCTGGCCTTCATGTAACACTTTGAACACCTTCTCAACGTGAATGAGATGCTCTTCCCAAGTTCTGCTGTATATAAGGATATCATCCAAATAAACAATCAAAAAATCTTATATAAAAGGTCGTAACAAATCATTCATCAAACGCATAAACGTCGCTGGAGCATTACACAAACCAAAAGGCATTACCAACCATTCATACAAGCCTTGTTTGGTCTTGAAAGCAGTTTTCCATGTATCATCTTCTCGAACTCTCACTTGATGGTATCCAAATTTGAAATATAACTTTGTAAAGACTCGATCTTTTTCCAACTGATCCATCATGTCCTCTATCCTAGGTAGAGGGTAACGATTCTTAATAGTGATCTTGTTCAATGCTCTATAATCAATACACATACGCCAACCTCCATCTTTCTTTGGTACCAACAATACCGCTGATCCATAAGGTGAAGCACTTGGCACTATCATTCCTAATTCTAGGAGTTCTTGGACTTGTTTCTTGATCTCATCAGATTCCTCTATGGATGTGCGATAAAGACCTACATTAGGAAGAGAACTCTCTCCGGTCAACATAATTTCATACTCCACACTCCTCTTTGGCGGTAACCCTTTGACATTAGAAAATAAATCCTTGTATTTCAACTTCAACCTTTCTAGGTCGCCTTCTTGTTGTGCAGTCAAGGATGCCAAACAAACTCTACTCGGCTTCTCCTCAAGAGAACGGATCACAAAGAGAATGAACTTTGTGCTATCATTCACCAACCGCTTAGCCTTAGTGGCTGTAATCAAACTTGCTCCCTCTAGAGGAGAATCTATAGCCCAAATCACAAAACTTTCTCCATCTTTGGTAAAGGTGTATTTTTGTTCCCTTCTGTGTAGAGTTGCATCTCTATCCCATAGGTAAGGACTACCTAGTACTACCTGACAAATATCCAAAGGAACTACGTCACATGTAACTTCGTCAATATATGACTCATCTAGAGCAAATTTGAACGTGCAATGATATGAAACTTGTAAGCCCCCTTCTTTTTGAAGCCATCCTAAAGGGTATGGTTTAGGATGTTTGATAGTCTTCAATCCTAACTTTTGCACCAAAGAATGTGAAAGTAAATTCTTCTGACTTCCCGGGTCAATAACAGCATCAACTAGTGATGTTTTGACTTGAATCTTCACTGTGCAGAGTCGCTCCCTAAGATCATCTTTTGAAGGTCTTTCTTTTGCCCATGTCATAATAGAGAGCTTTGAATTGGTTTCTGTTAGTCCGTGGACTTCTTTTGGAGTTTGAGCGACTAGTGCTGCCTTCTTGGCTTCTTTCCTCTGCAACCCTTTAGGCTTTAGATGAGGGTTCTTAACCCAACACTTGTCGATAACGCGACCTGTTTGTTTGTAATGGGTGCAAGTCAAACCTTCCTTGTCGCTAAACTTCCCTTCTTCTTTGCTCCTTTCACTTCCTTTTATAGTGGTACCTCCAGATTTCACCTTAGTATTTCCCTTTGAATCAGATTTCTTAAGCCTGCCTTCAATTGCATTAGCTTTTATACTTGCTTCGGAGTTAGTATCCAACGAGAACATCTTCAACTCCTTCCGTATATACTCATGGAACCCGAAAATATATTTCATATAGATAACATAATCTCCCAAGTCTAAATCCAAAATCATAGATTGATTCTTAAATTCCGAAGTATATTCTTGCACGATTTAGTTGTAAGTCTGCTTCAAGTTGTACCACTTGAACCATCTTTCTTCAAGGTAGCCCACCGGATAAAACTGTTTCCTTACAACTTCTTTGAATCTTTTCCACGACAATACTCCCTTACCTAAGTTTTGTATTTGAAGCTTTCCACTAGGTTAGAGCATGCTTTTGTAGCTTCAATGCCGTGAAAGAAATCTTTTCCTTTGAACCATATTCAAAGAAAGAAAAATACGTCTCTAGATGTTCTATCCAATCATCCAAGTTTTCTACATTGACACTCCCATCGTAAAGTGGAATATCAACACGAAAATCAATTTTCAGATTCTTACCATGAGTTTTAGTTGATGTACTTTTAAGAAACTCATTTTTCTTCTTTTCTTCATCCTCATCTTCTTCCCCTTCTTCTTCTTCTTCTTCTTCTTCTTCTTCTTCTTCTTCTTCTTCCGAATCGTCTTCTTCCGAATCGTCTTTTTCCGAAGCTTCAGGCAAAGGTGTAATCTTTTTCTTCGTCTTCGGCTTTGGTGTATGATAAGGAATACATTCAGTCAATTCTTCAAGGGTGGTTTTAATCGAATTCATGTCTGTTTCTAGCGTAGCCACCTTTTCTTCCATAGTTTGTGGTTCGCTATGCTTAGGTTCATCATCTGACTTTGTCATCCTTGATTCCCTTGTTTTCCTAACGTCTTCTAACTTCTCGAGTACCTCACCAAGCTTTATGTAGAGAGATCTAGTGAAAACCATAAACCACAGGGATCTACCTTAAAAATGAACCTTGCTCCTGGTACCAACTTGATACGTTTGATCTCTATACCTTGGTAGCTATTACTATAAAAGCGGAATTCAGAATAATAAAAGACGAAAAATCTTAGTAAACAGAGATACAAGAAAGTAATTTGAAGAAAAAAATATCTTCTTTAGATTATGAACAAGAAAACGATTACAATTCTCTCTTTGCTACGCCACAATCTCTCTAAATAGTGGATCTACCTTAAACTGTTTGCTATGCTTGCACAAGTATTGTTCCAAGCTTTCTCTAGGTTTTCTGTATCTAGTATTTGTCCTTAGCTATTAGCCAAAGCCCTCTATTTATAACCTTCATCGTACTCATCCGACCAAGGACTTCTATTAGGAATCTATTTCCTAAACTAAGAGTATTGCCTAAAACAAAAACTTCCCAAACTAGGAATTCTTCATAAACAAGGACTTCTGCCTAGAATAGGATTCTTCCCCCAACTTAGCTTGAGGTTAACTAAGTTCCCTAAAGGAGTACGGATACACATGTATCAGTACCCTACGTTGAATAGGTTGGACAAACAAACTATGAAGCACAAGTTGATGTCGATTGTTTACCCTTTTATGGAAGAACTTCAAGAACCGGGGAAACAAGATCCAACGGGTAGACCACCTACCACAAAGACGAGGGCGGAAGAAAGAGAAAAAATTAAAGAGTATTTGAGTACAAAATGTGATACATACAGACATGATTATACCGAGGCAGAATACAAAGAAGAGCCGGATAAAAAGAAAAGAGGTCGTCCGAGGAAAGAAATAACTACACCAACCGTTTCAAACTTGAATCCAAGTAACACTCCACCTCTTGAGAGTCAAGCAAGTGTGGAAGTTGTTGTAAAGAAAAGGGGTCGGCCGAGCAAAAAAAAAACTACACCAACCGTTTCAAACTTGAATCCAAATGACACTCCACCTCTTGAAAGTTAAGCAAGTCAAGGAGATGTTGTGAAGAAAAGAGGTCGTCCGAGGAAGGTAGTAAAACCGGTATTGGAAGAGTATCGCGTACAACTCCCTCAAATTATTCAAGAGTTCGTTATTGGTACCGACGACGTCCCAAAGGATGAAAATTATGGGTTTCACGTTGCCTTCCAACAATTGGGACACCTAAGTGGAGAGGTTGAGGAGAATCTCACCCAATGTCAATACATAAGAAAAAAGATGGGCGCCCGACTAGAAAAAGATAAGGAGTTTTATATCTCAATGATGCTAGAAGGTTCCATGGAGGACAAAGAAGCGACTTTTAAAGAATTGCTTACTAGTGTTAAAGGCCCAGAGGGAAATACACCGATCAAATGGGAGCATTGGTTGAGAATGCCGGAGTGTGGCCATCTATTCGCGGATACGTGGTCATGCGTAGTACATTTTTTTTAGTAGAGGACTAAGTGTAGCATTTGTACCGAAGCATGTTGTTTGTGTGGAGCAACTCAAGCATAGAAGAATTGTTATTGCTTTGGTGGATAATAATCATTTTATTGGTCTACAACTCAACAAGGAATGTCCATTACCTCCTGTTTGTAGGTTTAGTTTTTGGAAAAAGTTCATATTCAATAAGAGCAGGGAATGGATGAAACTTTATGAGGACAACATGCACCTTTGGAATGCTTTAGATGAGTCTAAGGAATGTACCATAGATTTGACTAAAGGAGGTTCAATAGATTTGAATGAACTCCCTCCAATTGATTTGAGTGATGAGTGATTATGATTAGGAAATAAGAAATCTTTTTGGAGTACTTTTGTAATCGCATTCGTGTTTTGTGTAATGTACTTTGTAGTACTACAAATGAATGAAATGGATGTGATTGTTTTGGTGTTAACTCCTTTGGTCGACATTGTATTTATCACATGACCTTGCCGACTGTCCCAGGGTCGGCAGGTTATGATTTCGTCAGGTTGCCGACTGTACATGCAGGACAACAAAAGAAAAAAGGTCTGTAACATTCGGCAAGGTAATTTCCCTCATACAGTACCGACTAATTTGTGGTCGGCATGGTTTATGAGGACAACCTTGCCGACCAAAACAGACAAAAAATGTTGCTCCTGGATGTTCTTCACAACATTGTAGTCGGTAGGGTTTATGAGGACAACCCTGCCAACTGTACTTTCGTCGACAAGGATAATAATATGTTAAGTGCCGACTGTTAAACCGCCGGAAGGATTTGAATTTTGTATAGTGCCGACTAAAGGAGGAATACAATGATTGTTAAAAACTTAAAAACTTTTAAAACTTAATTAAAGCATACAAACCTTAAAAACTTAATTAGAGCATACAAACCTTAATTAGAGCATACAAAACTTAAAAACTTAACCCTAACACATTTGGAACATAGATAGTATCTTTTTCCGGTACACAATTTTTTAGGAGAGGTAATTAGCTTCATCTTACCGTCGCAACATGGATCTGTGCATTGTAGAGGTTGATTTTAGAAACTTCATCTTCATACGGAGCTAAGCGCTTATCTATCCAATAGAAAAACCCACAGCAGGTGCATTTTGAAGCATACGACTGATATACATCTCCTATTGCAGCTTTCATGAGAAATAAGAACCACTTACAACCATCAATAGTGCATTTGCTTCCTTCAAAGGGACAATCATTTGCAAAATGACCACTTAGTGTACAAAGACTACAAATATTTGGTTGTTTTGCACTTGAAACTTCCATTCTTTATGCAAGGTTGAAGATGAAATTGAGAATGCTTTTATAATAACAACACACTTAATGTCTTGATTTTGAAATTTCTAGCCGTTGAACATTCAATGGATTGTACTTTGTACCTAACCCTGACGACATTATAACATATATCCTGGGATGGTCGGCAAGGTCGAGCTTACAAACCATGCCCATTCAAGATTAACTCTAATATTGTCTAAAACTGCACAAAAAAGAATAAGTTCTAAAGCAACTGAAACTGAAAATTAACATAAGTTTAACAAGTCTAAAACCACAATCTAAGAGTTCAAAACATAATGTAAGAGTTCAAACCACAAACTAAGTTTCTAAAGCAAGTAAAACATAATAAAGTTTAAGAAATTCATGGATCCTTCTCATTGTTGTTATCTTCCTCCACATCACTAGCTTTTTCATCATCACTAGCTTTTTCACCAGCATCAGCTTTTGCTTTTCCCTTATCTGGACCTATGTAGTCACCAGCCTCATTGTAATAGGGGTTCACTCCAGAAAAGTCAGATGCCTTGAAAAAAGTTCTTGGATCATCCTCTTCTTCTTCCTCCTCTGATGATGTGCATTCTTCATAGTTGAGGGGATTGCTAGGACTCTCATAAACCTTAGAAATTCTTCAAGATCTTCCTTACCCATCAGAAGTAACTTTCTTACAGGGCAATTCTTTTCATTTTCATCTTTAGGATCTTCTAAACTAGGATAAATCTTGTCAATAAATTCCAATAGCTCTGCTGCATTGCTAACAAGACAAGGGATATCTTCTATTTTTCCCCTTGGAACCTAAACAATACACAAATAAGAGATATGAAAATTCTACACATTGAAACATGGTTCTGGTCACCAAGTTGGCAAGGTCGAGAATCTAAACATTGTCGACTAATACTTAGTCGGCAAGGTTGTAATCATATACCAAGCCGACTAACACACAGTCGGTAGGGTCCTATTCAAGAAAGATGCCAACTGTTAACTTAGGAAATTAAGGTTTCTGTGACATAAAGTCGGAAAGGTACAAGTCTAAGAATATGTCGACTAGAAAAAAGTCGGCAGGGTTGGTTATTGAAGACCATGCCGTCCATGGTTAATGTTTCATAGTCGCCATGACTGTTATGAAAAGCCGACGTGATCTTCATGTTACGACCCTGCCGACTAATACTTACATCTTAAGGCCGACATCCTATTTTTTTAAAAACCATGTCGACCAAAAACTCTGAAAATCATCGTTTTCGATTTTTAATCTAATATAACAATCAAAAACACAAAACAATAATGAGTTTGAGTTTGGAAATCACTTACAGTCTTCTTTTCACCGGTGGAGGGTTCTTTTCAACATTCTCAAGGATTGGATTTTCGGGTTTACTAGTTCTAACTTTTTCCTTACCTTTTTTCACTGATTTGGATCTTTGGATATGTCATGTTGAATCTGTGCTGCTACTTGATCGTTTGGAATCAACCATTTTTCAGGAAAATCAAATTGGATGATTTGTAGAGATTTGTTTCTATGATTTTGGAGGAAGATGTAGATGAAGAAGAAGAAGAAGAAGAGAAAATTAACAGGTTTTTTATTTTAGGGTTATCTGATTAAGTAATAAGGTTAATTAGTGCAGGGGTAATAAAGTAACTTCACCCATTTTTGACCTCCCCTTAGTAAGGGCACTATGTCCATATAAAGCTGCGTATACCCCAATTCATCTAGGTATACCCCAATCAAGCCAGACTAAAATTCACGGGGATTTGAATATTAGAAATTTTGTTTTAGGGCCTACGGCCCAACTAGGGTTTGCTTTTCCATGTATATATATGTGTTATTGGAGTTCATGTAACAGTACTGATGCTAATCAATAGAAACTCTCTGTCTCTTTGCCTTCCCTACATTTTCACTACAACAAATTTCACCTTTTTGCTAAATTATCATGGAGAATACTTTCCTTACGAGAACCCTGATGGAGAGGAACTGAGCACAAATGGTTCTTGGGTGTGAAGGGGCATAACAAAAGTCGTGCAAGTAGTTAAACGAAACTATTGCTATGGGAAATTGGAACCTAGAAATTAACGTTTAATCTCATATTAGTTGGGCTTTAGACAGTCTAGTCCTCTCCCCTCAAACCTAGTACTAGGAGGTCCAAAATTACCGAATCGTGAACTGAGTTAATCCATTTTTTAACAATTCAATCCAAAACTCCTTTTTCCCGTGCCAAAAATGACCCTAATATCAAATCGCATATTCATTTGTTCACAAATCATTTTTTCACTTCAATGTTCTCAATCGAAAGAGCTCTGCAGCGACAATGAAGCTTTAGGTTTTAATTGTTCACTCTATTTTGCTCGACTACTCCTTTCGAATTTCAAGGATTTTTATCTCATCTTCTCGGTCTAATTTGTCTCTGGAACCATCAAAATTGAGAAAGAATGCACCCCATCAGTGGTGAAGTTTATGTACAGATCAGCATGAAGGAGGAGTTTAGATATTCTATATGTCATAATCAATTTTCATTTTATTAGTTTTCAGGTTCCTATTTGAACTTTAATTACTCTTTACTCATTTATCTCCTGTTGATTTTGATTTTGATCGGTTTTGGATATTTGCTTCTTTAGTAGATCAAAAATCTGCTCGACCTTTAAGCACTATTTTCGTTTTTAATTGAAAAAAAACGTTTATTCTTTCTGGATCTTGATGATTCAGCTATTTTTTGGATTATTTCAATTTGATTTTTTGATTTTAGGTTTTTGATTTTGATAAAATTTTGGTTTGTTTTTGTTTAATTTTAAGCTTAATTCGGTGAATAGAGATGGGGAATTGGGGATCCTTATAAGTGATTGAGATCCTTGATTTTTTTCCAGTAGTGTGTTGGTTGATTTTTTAGATCTTATTGTTTTTTGTATTTTCTTTTTCAGATGGAACTGGTAAATCAATATTATGTATAAGTTTTAGATATGATTTCGTTTCAGAAACAATATTGATTTGGTTTATCTTTTTCGGGTTAGTATTAATTTGTTACTGAGATCTTGTGGATGTCGGTTTAGTCAATTGGATTCGAATTTGTATTCTTTACTAATTTATTAGAAGTAAGGATTTTTGGATATTGTCCTGTATTCTTATGTAACTGGTTGGCCTAAATACAGTTGAAGTCCAAAATTCCATTAACAATACTGTTAGGAATATAGTGCTGCATAGATGGAGCCCTCCTGACATCAATCATATAAAACTTAATACTGATGCTTCTTATTGAAAAACTACAAAAACTGGAGGTTTGGGACTAATATTCCGTGATTTTGCAGGTACCCATGTAGCTACAATGTGCAAAAACTTCAATGATGCATTGGGAGTGGATTATTTGGAAAGTCTAGCTGTTTTGGAAGGGCTAAAATGAGCGATACAGATGGGTTTCAAGAACATCATAGTGGAGTCAGATTTTCAAAGCCTTGCTCAAACTATTCAAGGAAAAGCTGCTGATACCTCATGGGAGTTAAGGGGCATTGTTGAAGACATTAGATTTCTTTCAGGTTCGTTTATTTTTTTCTCATGTAAGCACATAAACAGATTAGCCAATAAATGTGCTGATAAACTAGCTAAGCATGCGCGCAAAGAGAGAGTGTGTAATAGTTGGAAAGGGGATCCTCCATCTTTCCTGTTGAACTCTATTATGTACGATAATACTTAGATCAATAAAATTTTATTTTTGAAGAATTTTTTTTTATTTAACTGGTTGGCCGTTGGTGTATCAGGTTGTAGCAAGGTTTAATGAGGTTGTGACAAGGTTGCTGTTAGATGGAGCTTTGGATATTTTCAAGAGATATGGTGTCAGAGAGGAAGATGCTGACGTATGTTATTTCTTTTAAAGATCACATTTGCTTACTGTAACTTTGTTTTTCTGTATTTCAAAGCATTTGAATCATGGAAATCTTGTATTTGCTGACCGTTTATGTGGTCACTCATGGCCAAAAGCTATTTTCGCAGCATAGGTTACTGTTGGATTTATTAATAGGCAGATAGGCTCAATGTTTACTAACTTAGATAGCGTGGCTATACCGATTTACTGAAAGAGTCATAATTGAAACAATGTTCAATTTTTCTTTATACAGTCACTTCTATTTCGGATGCATTGTATTCATTTCCCAAGGCGGAGCGGAGAGCCGGTATTCGGAGATACTGTACTTATTTTCTGGATCTGCATGCTCCGTGTGTATATATCATGGTAACTATTTAATTCTTGGTGCTACAATAGGGAACTAGAAAAAATGCAAATGAATGGAGATGACCTTTACCTACCTATTGCTCATAATAAATTAGTACGGAGTGTTAAGCTGGATAGTGGGATCCCACTATAGTCAGTAGCAAAAGTTCATATACTTGAAAGATAGGGATGGGGATTCGGGAAAATTAAAACCACATGCTTGTATCTTCAAGGTGGAACATACTGCATAGGAGTCCTTCCATAGTATATCACATACATATGAGTGGTGGCATTTTATGGTTTCATGTATAAACCACAATATTCTTAGTGTTACTGAAGCTTAGTTAAACATCTATTTTTCTCATGCTTAGTAAACGGTAACTAGGTACGCGCAAGCGGAATGGCAGTAATTCAAATGTGTACATAATTGTACACATGTTAATTTTGAATGTGTACATAATTATACAAACATTTTGACATTTTGATTATTAATGTAAACATAGTTTAATATGTGCATAGTTAGTTGTACCCTTGTTTATTCTCAATGTGTATTAACATTTTTTATTTTCTTGCTTCTTTTTTAGATTAATATTTTTGGGTATTGGATATTGGATTTTTTAGATTTTTTATTGAAGCTGTCTGCAAATTCTTAGTTATCTGAGTAGTTGATCACTGTATTTCAAAGTTCAAATAGTATAGCAAACGGAACTGCAGTAATTCAAATGTATAAATAATTGTACACATATTGATTTTAAATGTGTACATAATTGTTCACATGCATGTTGATTATTAATGTGCAAATAGTTTAATGTGTACATAGTTTTACACTTGTTTATTATCAATGTGTACATAGCTGTACACATTAACATTTTTGATTTTTTTGCTTCTCTTTAAGATTAACATTTTTGGGTATGGATGGATTTTTTATAGGCGTGTACATAGTTTTACACCACTATGCTATCTCAATAATATATGCATGTTTTGTGGGTATAGATGATTGATTTTTGTGGGTAGATACATGTTCGCTTATATTATCGTACACCAAAGTTTTCTTTGAATCCTGTAATTGGACAGTCACGATTAAAATTTGTGGTTAGTGAGTTGTCTAAGAATCATTTGTTTAGTGTACTTCTGATGGAGCTTAAGTGGTGTTTTTATTAATTTTTTCTCATCCAAGAGGTGGCCAATTGGCCAAGTATTTTGAATTTCATTTACTTTTTTAAATAGGTCAATAATTTTTTTTTATCATGTAGCTTGGCCTTAAATTCTATCTTTATTTTGCTATTTGACTTTAAAATGTCGTTGAAATTTCCAGGGTTGTGCGCCTCAATCTCCAAGCTTTGTTGGTTGATGTCTTAAGTTAACTGTAGAAGCAAGTGATTAAGTGAGTGCAGGTGGGAGGACTGTTCTTACTTCCTGGACCACTGCTAAACAAGTTTAAAGTCTAATCCTAGATATTCTAAGATGCTAAGGGAAAAAAAGAGAGACCTTGTGGTGCCTAGAGGAAACGCTGCAAAAGCAAAATATTGGATCTGACTTAAGGGAAGGCAATCCTTAGATGCAAATACTAGAAGCTATCTTAATTCATGGAGGATCAATGAGACTTCACGGAAGGAGTTAGCTACAAGGTTAGTTTTCTATTCCACCAAGTGTAACTTTTATTGTTAGTTGGCATGTGATAGTTGTAGGGGTATCTCAATGTGTACATCATTGTACACTTGTTGATAGTTAATGTGTACATAGTTGTACACATGTTGATTGTTTAGCGTGTACATAGTTATACACATGCTATGATTATGATCAAAAATCTGACTTCGAGGTCGATGCATCTTTCCTTGCTAGAGCAATCCATGGGAGATTTCTTTTAACAAAGATTAGGCTTTTAAAACAATATATAAGATATTGTAAAGATTAAGTGGAGTAAGTGAAAAATGTGAAAATGATCTTATGAAATACAAGAGGTTGGTTTGGCTTGCTGGTTTGCAGCCATGAGATCAAAACGATAATTTATAATAGCCTACTAATGTCGGCGACTGCAATCTCTTCTTTGATCGTCATTCTATCTACTGTTGTATTTTGGATAGTTTCTGCATTCGCTTACTTGCTGTTTTTGTCACAGTTTAATTGGGCGGTAAAGAATTGCTTAGAAATGTGTAGTAGCTGGTGTTCGTTGAATTGCAGTCTTCATTGCTGTACTTATACAAAGTCAAAAAAACATGGGTGAAAAGGAAAATAGCGGACGCAGGTTAGTAAAATTCAATTCTTCACTTTTAAATGTTGGATCTTTTTCTTGAACCCACTACTGGTGTTTGGAAAGCCACTCTTTTTATCACTGGTATGCATATTAGATCTGAAACTGCTGCTAGTAATGTAGGTTTTGAGATTTTGTCATATGGGATACACAAACTAGAAGTTGTCCTATGTGCATGCATTTCTTTAGAATTATTACACACAAAACACAGTACGGTCCATAATCAATATAGTTTTGAGGTTGCGGCTACTATATGCCCAATGTGACGTCTTTATGATAAGTTATATGTTGCGAGTATATTTTCATTTTGCATATATATTGGGTTATTGTTGCTCTCAGTTTTGCATTTTCCATAGAGTTAGTTTGATATTTGTGCAACCTGTGATATAGAAGAGTTCATAAGCTTATGCTTGCGTAGATTATTAGGATGTACAAACTGGTGCACGTGTAAAACATTGACTCCATAAGCTTATGCTTGCATAAAATTAGGGTGTGCAAACTGGTACACATGTGGAAAAACAAAATGACTATTTGCTTATCCTAGGGTAAATAAATTGGTTGTACAAACTAATACACATGTACGATAATTGACTCATAAGCTTATACATGCATCAATAACCAGGGTGTATGTGTGAAAAAAATATGACTCCATAAGCTAATGTTGCGTAAATAACTAGGGCGTACAAACCAGTACACGTGTAAAAAATTCACTCCATAAGCTTATGCTTGGATAAAACTAGGGTGGACAAGCTATTCCTGCTGCTTGGAAATCCAATGATGCAGAGTAGAGCCAATGATGTTGGTGGTTTTTCCATAACTAACAATTTTTTAACTTTGCAGGATGCAATTCCATCTGGATTATCTATCCAAGGTATTCTGAGTTTGTCATGTGATGAAAGTATTTTGAGTTTTTGTCATGTGAGTTTAGTTTCCTAAAAATACATTCCTGATCAACTTTTAAAGCAGAATTTATCATTTTGTATTTCTTGTCATGACCATATAAACCACTATTTAAAATTTGTTGCTTCTATGTAATAAATATATGAGAGATTTGAAATAACTTAGGTTTGCGACAAGCTTTTTTACCAGATTCATACTGATTAGTAAAACTATGCATATAACATTTATCATTCAGCATTGTGGATTTTCCTTTGTTGGTTTACTTATTTTCTTTCCATTTGTATCCCATTTGTTCGGAACCCCTTTTTTTTTCTTTTCTTTTTTTTCCGTTGTCAGAACGAGTTGCGTAGAAGATGGATAGCGCTAGTGACGTTTTGGCACATTTTTTTGGAACCCCTCGTGGATATATTGCCTGTTCCGATGGTCTGGATATTCGATTTTCTTGATTTTTGCAGCGGTGTACATAGTTGTACACAACAGTGTAAATTAAAATTCTAAAAAAATGAAAATTATATAGTCATATGGGTATTTTTTTTGTAGATATCAGAAAGAGCTTTCCGAATATATAAAGTTTGTGAATTTTGGACCAGCGGTTGGAAAGATATATTGTTTTTTAATTATTTATATATTATTTAAAATTTCTGACAACATCGTGAGTCATTGTGGACTAAATCGTAAATATTTGGACTAAATTGTAAATAATAAGTCTATTAGTGTACTTTTCATATTTTGGACTAATCTGTACCTAGTTGATTCAGGCTGGACTAAACTGTACTTTTGGACTGATTTTTGGACTAAATCGTATTTTTCCCAATTGGAACAGGTTAGAAGGATTTTATTAGGAATGATGTTTTGGGGACTACCCAAAAAAAGTGGGGGACTACTTTGTGATAGGAATGTCTACCCTATACTTATAAGGGGTGTTCTAAAGTGTGGAAATAACTAACCTACCCTTAACCTAATTTAATTTAAAACCAACCTAATAACCACCTATATATATATAACCACCACCTCCTCCCACCACCACCGCCCATCACCTACCACCTCCAACTACTACCACCAATACCTCTATGTATATAGCTTAATTTAAATCATTAACGAAGATATTCTCACAAACCTATTACTTGTCATTCGTTTTTGGTTGAAGAAATGAGAAGTAATCATCAAAATGAGTTGAAAATGAAAGTTGCAGAGAGAAGTTCGGCTAGGAATTATGTGAAACAGTTTGTCGAACTAGCCGAACTCAGCTCTAATGGAGTTTTTTCTTTCAGAAAAAAGTTCGGTTACCTCGCAAAAAAAAATTCTCAGTCGAACTTTTAGTTCGGTTACGTCGCAACTTTTTTTCGTTTTTTTCCTAGCCGAATTTTTAGTTCGGTTTTGTCGCAATTTTTTTTCTACTAACCGAACTTTTTCCTGAAAACCTATATATTGAGTTAGGTTATGTCGAGAAAAAAAAATCCCAGCCGAACTTTTAGTTCGGTTACGTCGCAACTTACTTTTTCCTAGCCGAACTTTTCTCTTTAAGCAAAAACTCCATTAAAGCTGAGTTCGGCTACCTGTGTCTTCAGAACCATTAACCGAACTACACTTGCAGATGAGTTCGGCTACCTATTCTTCAGATGTCGTAGCCGAACTTCATTTCCATGGTCGAAATCAGTTTATAAATTTCTCATTTTTTCATAAGTTTTTGTCAATTTAAGCAACATTAACTAAATTTGAAGTATACCTAAGTACCCAAAACCCTCATTTCGAAATCAACCATCTTAAAAAGCAAAAAAAAAACCCCTTCTTCTCAAAAATTATTCTTTTAAAAACACTCAGCTAATTAATCTAACCTCACTAATCAATCATTACACTAACACTAATTAATCATTACACTAACTAATTTAATCACCAAGGGCAAGTTTGGTATTAAAAAAAAACTAAGTTAAGGGGTGGCTAAAATTACTTCAAATATCCACCCCAAAATAGAAGAGTAGTCCCCCACCTTTTTTGAGTAGTCCCCAAAACATCATTCTTTATTAGAACGGAAATACCCAACACAATGAAGGGACCAATCAGCGAGCCAGCACAAAGAAGAAAATGAGAAACAAAGATGCCCACAGGGCCCGAAGGACTCGACTAGAATGCCTAAAGAAGCTTACGGAGGGTCGAAGAATTTCCTAGAGACGTTAGACAAACTAGCAACAGAACTAACTTCCAAAATGATTGCCGCAACATGCTTTTCTTTTTTGTTGAAAGATCTTTCATTTATCTCAAGCCAAATGGACCACATAATCGAGGTGTAGAGTCTGCTGCAAAGCTCTTTAGAAGGACCAAAGAAGTTGGAAGACGACCAGTCATTAATGAGGCCTAAAATCGTGGAGTGAGTATTCAAAGTTATGCTAGCAGCTTCAAAGAAATAAGACCAAATACCCATCGCAAACGAACAAGAGAGGAAGATGTGAGCTGATGATTCTGGCAACTGATGGCACATGGGGAAGCTGTTTGAAACCAGGTTCCCACTAGCCGAAAATAAACATCTACTTCTCTTCTGAAGATTGTCTAGAGCGAGCAGTCTGTCTAGAACAACTTGCCAAAGAAAAAAACCGATTTTATGAGGCCATTTGATGCTCCAGATTTTAGCATTGGGGAAACTGGCACACTTGAACTGGTTGAAGTATAAGCTGCCTTTACAGAGAATTGGCCAGTGCTATGACCAAGCCACAAGATCTCTTCTTCCTCATCTTGTGTAAACGAAATAGCCTTATTTCCCTAATCTGGGAATTATATAGCCCTCTCTTGTCGTCAACATCATCTCAGTTCTTCCCCGAAAGATGTTATCTACTGGGGTTCATTGGATGTTATCTACTGACTACTGGGGTCCGAAAGGTAGCTTGAGATTTCGGTGTGAGTGTGTGGAATGGAAATCCAAATTTACTTTTCAGGACCCCTCATATTCCATTAAAGCATATGTGGTTTTGTTCAGATGAGCCTTTTGCTAATTTGCACTTCCTTTATCAGGAACCCTGCTACATTTCTTCATGCGTATACTTTCCTTCCTCCTGCTTATCCTACAAGGAAAGCTGCTGGAACTATATTATAAGATGTAGCTTAATCAGGTGTTCTTTTTGTGATATTGATGTGTAAGCACAAGCTTCGTCTCTACACCCTGCTGTAGTAAATCAAAAGTAGTTTTTTGGATTTTTGAGGCAATGAAAGATGTTGTTGCTTCCGTTGCCAGAAACTCCTAGCCCCACCTTACTTACTTGTAATAGATAGCTGCTCGCGATATATTTTTATCCCATCCCTATTTATTCTCGTGAGAGCTCGACCTTTTTAAACCAGGTCTGTGTGTAGTGGAAGATTCCTACTACAGTTCCTCCGCAAGTTTTTGAAGGTATTAGCTTTAAACGTGCAATTGTAGATTAGGCTTCCTCGGAGAAACCATTATTCAACTATTTCATCTTTTTGATAAACAATCACACCCTTGTTTTCTTTGTGTTATACTAATCGCTTTCTTTGTTGGTTGATGTTACACGTATTTTCTTGCCAAAAGTAAACCAGCATTAAAAGTTGATAGTTAGTGATAGTTATAATGCTACCGATAGTTATCTTCAATTTGTTGGACCTTCAAATGCATATCCTACATGCCAATTCTCTGAATCGCCCTCTAGAAGAGTTTACGTTAATGATCAATTAGGATCTCTTAGTACTGGTCCTCTAGGAAGTATTCATGTAATTTTACAAGAATTATGGCGATAATTTGATCAAAAGAGAAGATATATTAGATAGAAGCAATGGATTTAGCATCACCTTGGTACTTTGTGTTAATCTCTGATCAGTTCCTTGGGAGTTGCTCGTAACGGAAAAGAGAATGAATTGTTGTACCATTTTTGGTGTCATTCTAGAAGGAAAACAAAGAGCAAAAACCGAAAGGAGCTTTCAAGAATTAAGTGGAATTAATGGGATCTCCGGCCAAAATAAGTTAGTTGTCTGTGTTTTCTTAGCGGCTTGGCCTTTTTGTTTGGGTGATTGGAAAGTCTACTCTTTCCTAGCTCCTTCCGTGGTTGGAATTATGTGCCTCCTTTATGTTTCTGTAAACTTACGAGCATCCGAGAAAGAGTCCCGCTCATAGTAAGAACTGATAAGGTCTGATTCACCAGAAGAAATTCCTAACTAGAGACAATGTGCATGAGATTCCAAAAAAAGAAAATTGGTAATCAAGTTTAGCTCTATTCTGGAAACTTAAATATTGGACGTCGATTTGTCTGGTCGGTCGATCCTGTCTATTTCGGTTATAGATGGCAGTAGGATAGCTTCTTATTCTGTTTCCAAGAGCATAACTTACTTGTAGCCCAAGAGACCTAGTGAAATTCAAAGATGCTAGTGAAATTCAAGATTCTCATAATTTGAAGAAAAACTCTGAAGTTACAATGGAAGCGGCTCCAGATAAAGAAGCGAAACGCAAGCATAATGAACTACTAGCTGAAAGTAGTAGTAGTTCCAAAAGAAAATGAGCATCTTATGAAAACAAAGAAGTGGATGATGTTAATTCGTCTCTTGGAGGTGTCGATAATTAATGGATTTTATAGATGTTATTCTTGCAGATGTTCTTGAAGGTGTAGATGTTATTCTTGCAGATGTTCATGCTGCTAATCATGAAGGTAATGTTGCTGCCTTTGGAGGTGTTAATGTTATTCCTGGAGGTATTATAACTGTTTATCATCATGGACTTCTAAAGGCGTATTAACAGAGGGGTTGGTGATCAAGGGGAGAGGTGTTGTAAATCTCTAATGTTGTTTAATTGTTAGAATGTCAGACTTTGTGTCATTGGAAAAATGCCGCAATATGAGGTGCAATGTTGGAAATCTGTCCCAACGTTAAAAATAGTTGGAAAATGCCCCATTCCGTTAACTTTGACATCCAACCAAGTTAAGTCACATGTGTAAAGCCACCATCACCACCAGAACTATCATTAAAACTGTCGCCTCCATCACCAGAACCTTAAACATGAACCCTAAACCCCGAATCCTGGATTTTGAACCCTTAACCTTGAATTTTGAAGGGTGTATTTGTCTTTTTATTCGCGTGTGTGAGCTCACACATGTGACTTAACTGAGTTTTTGACGGAATGTGGCATTTTTCCAAATTTTTAAATGTTGGGACAGATTTCCAACATTACACCCCGTATTGGGACATTTTCCCTAGTTTCCCTTTGTTCTATTGACATTTTCAATGTATCTCATTTGATTTCCCATGGTTGTTTGATCATTTAGTTGGGACTTGTGAGCATTAGTTTTGCACAAGTATAGCCCATTGATTTGGTACATTGCTAGAAGACTGAACTACAATTCCAAGCCAAATTAATTGATGATTGAGCCTCAAGAGGCAACCTGCTAGGAGATGCGGGAACTTGTGCATAGTCGCAATGATATGGGACATATCCTGGGAATTCAGGTGCATTCTAAGATATGGCTAATATCTTGGATATCTGCTAGTTTTAGTATTATATTTATTGATATTTATTAGGTATTAATTAGTTTGGTATTTTTATTAATTAGGATAATTAGTTTCTTTAATAAGTTTATCTTGTTAGGAAAGTTCTAGACTTCAGGGTTTTACATTTGGAGGCTATAAATAGCCAATTCCATTATCATTGTAATTTAGTTTGCGAGCTCGTCTATTAAAACTATTGTTTGGTTAAAACCATGTTTACTTCTCTTCAAGAAATTGATCATCATTAATCGTTATTCGTCACGCTGTGCCTTATCACACAGCTAGAGGAGAGGTTTCTGTTTACAGCTCAAGACCTCAACTTTTGACAAATTTATTTAGAAAGACCTCATTTGAAATATTACAGATTCACGTAATTTTTGCTTAATCCTTTTTGTAACTTATTTGATAAGGGGTTTTTGTTTCTTGGTTTTCCCAATAAGGGGTCTCCTTTGATTCTAATACTCCCTCCGTTTCTGGAAAAAAGATACTTTCAATTTTTCAATTTGGCATATTTTTAGGCTAAAATGAAAAAATAAAAGTATGTGAGGGAGTACAATTTTGATCAAGCAAAAAAATAAAGTTACACCATTTCGATATAAATCCGAATTTTCATATTTTCGAAACATTCATGTCGCATTTCATCGTATTGAATGATTAGCAGTTCATGATGATGAATGAGAATGACATGGTACACATGATATACAGTTCTCCTCATGAAAACTTAGATATACACTTGGTTTTATAATGGGAGAAGGGTTGGAGGCTTTATATAGAGTGCTCTCTGATAGCTTTATATATTCTCATTGAATTCTGCTGCTGGTTCTCTTTCAAAACCAATTCTCTTTGATAAAGAAACCCAAGTTGTCTTTGAGAAAACTACATCACCAGCTTCAATCAATTTCAGTGAAGACAACTATGATTTTTCAATCCAATTACGTTCTCTGTCAGAAATTGTTAGCAATGAATTAAGGTAGAAGGAAAACGTATACAAAGGAACTAGGTAAAAACAATGATAGTTGTTCAAAGAGATCAAAAACATCAGATGAAGTTGTCAGAAAAATCATCACCAGCAAGATATATATGGACGAAGATGATGGTAGTCATAAAAATCAAGTTTTCATCCTAATGATCTTTTCCTCTCCCATTCTGAGCATACCCGCAAACCACAGCATTGCAAGAAACAACATTTTTCTGCTGAAGTTTATCGAATATCAAAAGACTATCTTCCATTTCGCGTAAAAGCTAACCAGCGAATTACTAACAGAAATACCACAAGAAGAAACCAAAATCTTCAGAGCACAAGCATGAAAACTCTCACCCACACTATAAGACCTCTCTTTGATTTGGGCTAAGGTTTTTCATTTTAGAATATTTTCCTGCATTGGGTTTGGGTTTATGGATTTTTAGCATATGGGACCTATTAATTCGTGATAGGGCCGGTTACATGGCATGGTGATAAAAGCTTTTTTACAAATGGTGTCATTAGCATTTGGGAGCTTATTTACTACATCTTTTGTAATAAGCATTTATGTTCCGGGTTTTCTTTGTACTTTTTCATGTATATTCTTCAATCTTAAACTAGATTATTAGACGTAGCTGAAGAAAACTAGATTCATTTTTAAAATAATGACCAGGATGGGCTCACTATACGGAAGAAGTAACACTTGAAGGTAATCTAAAATCCAATGAAAACTACTCAACCCTTTCTTGCTCTTCAAATGAATATGTAACATGAAAAGTATCTAATTTTTTTAATGCTGTTTTATTGTTAAGTGATAGTCCTTCGTAGAGGATAATCACAAAAGCTCATTGAAAATTTATTCACACTATGTTTTCTTAAGTTGAAAAGACACCATTTAGTGTTTGAAGTTTTTTGTTTATTCTTTGGCAGTTATACTATGTGATGGATTGCTCCGAATTTTGAACTTTATGCAGCATTTGATCCACTTGCTGACAAGGTACTGACAGACTTCATGGTTGAAATCTTTTTCATCGATTTAAACATGCGACTTTATACATTTCTACAACCGATCAAAAAACAAAACAAAAAAACTTTATATATCTCTACAAAAGGCCCTGTTTAAATTTCAGGTTATTTTCTTTGTAGGCATTGGCTATAATAACTTGCAAGCGCATGTGTTGTTAGAGACACGAGAGTTTCTTGTTAGGGGCAACCCCCTTCTCACTGTACTGTATTTATTCAATAGAATCTTCCAATGTTGTTGCTGTGCATCTTTGTTTCCAAATTTTGTTTGATCTGAATAATCAAAGCTTAGATGTTTAGGTACCATCATTATTCTGTAAAAACACCTCTGTTGAATATCCTGGCTCAAAATTGAGATCAATTAATTATATAAATGGAATGTTTCTTTTTTTATGTTGTTTGGCTCATCTCAAATTTATATCCAGTTATGTATGAGCTTTGATCGTTTCATACTGAAATTGAAGCATAATGGTTGTTTTTGCAGGTCTAATACATAGGGCATCCACCATTTGGCAGCGCATAAAGAATTACCAAATTCATCAGAAATTATGTCTCAACTTATTCTCATCAATGTAAACTTGAGGTCAGAAAAATGCTAGTATTCCACTAATGGTTTTCGTATCTCGTGGAGTGTCCCATTTTGTGTAATCCTTTCTCTCTGGTGAAATTCAATATAGATAAGATAGTTGAATAATGCTTGTAAATTATTCTTTTTATGTTCCTGCAACTTTTGTTTCAAGAAGCCTACACTCAAAGGATTTGTCTGAGATTAGAGTTCATTGCAATCTGTTGTTCAGGTTAAAGATTCTATCGCGCCTTTCAGATGCAAGTTAAACGTTTTTAGTTGACTGGTATTCAACCGTACCTATAATCGTGTGAAGTGTACGTGTGTGAGAGTAGAATGGTTGGTTTTTGTTGAGTCTATATATACTCACACGGTCATGTAAGTGAATAATCTCAATCTCAATACAATCTCAATCAGTTAGCAATGTAGATATCCGGTTCTACAAGAGGAGCATTGCTGAGTTACAACGATTTAGAAAGTTGGGTTTGTGTTGGACTCAAGATTACATTCAGAGAAACTTCCGATTTGCTGAAAAATTGAAGAGAAAGAAGAGTTTGCTGCTGTGGATATTGAAGACGAATGGTAGATTATTAGCTGCTACAAAAGCAAATTGGGTGTTTATGTCTGTTTAGAAGAATGGTTTTGTATTGATTTCGAAATTACGGGTTCAAAGAGAACTGATACAACAGCGAAATGAGTTACCAGTTGCACGCACATTTAGTGCTTGACAAAATGCCTGAACCACAAACCCTGATCCACCAGGTCTTCTCGACCTCAACCGAACCAAAAAGTGGCTACTACCAGAGTCAAAGGATTAGAAGGAAATTTTGAAGTTGAGAACGGACAAGCAGTTTGTTGTGCTCGAGTATGAGTCTGTTTTGGGAAAATCCTGATCCACCAGGTCTTTCTATTAGAAGGAGATTTTGAAGTTGAGAATGGACAAGGAGTTTGAGGCTGTTTAGGGGCAAATCATGACTGAAGTACAAGCACACAGAGTGACACAGCTGAATATGTACTATGCTTCCATCCCATCAATCTGGTAATTAATATGTCATCATCTAACATTTCAATACATTCTCTCAGCAGCAAACTTAACCTCAAATCATATCAAACTCTAACTATAAGCACCATGTTGTTTTCGACCAAGTATAATAGCACACACGTGAACTGCACGTGTACGGTAAAAAAAAGGGGGTATTTATTTTGGGGGTGAAATATAAAATCCCCCAAACCTATAACGACTTTCAGCTCTCTCTCTGCTTCCCCCCTCTCCTTGTTTCAAGATGCTCTGTTTTTCCTCTGTTTCAGAGACATCATAACCTAAAACACACTCTCTTATAAACCAAAACCCGACTCATATTCATCAAAAACTTAATCTCTTTTGATCGACACATAAAACCCATATCTTAGAGAGACCTCTCAAACAATCTCATTTCAAGAATCATCTTTCTTTGGATGATCATTGTCCATTCTTTCTACCAATGGATAAACAGATAGAAATTTACAGGGTAAAAATTTGATTCGTGGGTGATTTTACTGTGTTTTCCACCAATGGATAAAGGGAAAGCTAAAATGGTTGAAGAAGAGAAAGAAAGGGAGGAGGAAGAAGCTCCTATGGATGTTGATGGTGATGAATCAAAACAGGGTAATGAAGAGATTGAAGTTCACAGTAGTCATAAAACACAATTTGATACAATGACTTCTTTGCAGAGATCTTTACCAGCCAGGTAAGTGCTACATTTTCATGGTGAATTTTGATTCAAAATAGGTTGCAATAAAATTTAGAGATACGGGTTCGTTTTTGTTTTTTGATTTGATGCAAAAGATTGAATCTTTTTGATAAATTTAGGGTTTTAGAAGAAATGGGTCACTGAATCTTTATTCAAAGATTGAATCTTTTTGATAAATTTAGGGTTTTAGGAGAAATGGGTTACTGAATCTTAATTCAAAGATTGAATATTCGAAGTTTTAATCTTTATTTTTGTTCAATAAAGGACCCAGCATAATACATGGGGGGGGGGGGGGGGGCATTAGCCCTGTGAAAGCCTATCTTGTGTTGTACTTCTAAAGGCTTGAGTTGTTTGATTGCAGGAAAGGAACTGCAACCTCAGATGATGCAAACCCAAGGAAACGCAAGCCTAGTATACCTAGCATTTTTAAATTTGGTGAGAAGTCTTTGAAGATAAGTAGTGATAAAGGAGAAAGAATAAACTTGTTCCGAAGAAGAGTCCCTCCAAGCACAGATGCAAGCAGTCCCAAAGGCAACACTAAGAACACAGCTTCGTCGGCATCTATTTCTCAGGATACTGCCTCTTCGCCTCCTCCTCCTCCACAGCAAAACCACGAAGTCCATATGAACGAACAAGTTGCTGGAGAGAGAATAAACTTGTTCCGGAGAAGAGTACCTCCAAGCACAGATGCAAGCAGTCCCAAAGGCAACACTGAGAATACGGCTTCGTCGGCAACTCTTGCTCAGGATACTGTTTCTTTGCCTCCTCCAGCAACCAGTAGTTCAAATGAAGTTAATAATCACTACCTACAACTTGTCGATTCTTATCTGAGTGTTTTTGATGGTAGTGCTCTACAACCAGAGGGTACTCCAAGTGATTTCAAGGAATTAATTCATTGTGTTCGCCGTTCTCTTGATGATACTGGTGATCCAGTTCAAGAAGAATTAAAATTTGATTGCGATGATTATGAGTTTTTTGCTGTTCTAAAAGGCCCCATGGGATGTCTATTCATGAATTTAGAACAGCTTAAAAGGGCATATCATCACGAACATCCTGAAACTGTTGAAATTGAGGGTTCTGTTAAAAGGGTACCCAGGGTTTCCACCATGAAGATATTAACCAGGAAGGATGTAAAACCAAAGGCGGACCGATTAAGGTTTTTGCAACCTTTTGCATTAAAGCTCAAGTCATTGTTAAATCCCCCTGAGAGTGTTGAAGCTGGGGTTGAGGTTAAAGTCTTCAACAACCAACTGAGGACATTCAACGTAAAACTTAAAAGCTACAACGGGAAAGTGTTTTTGTTCAGAGGTTGGGGCAGGTTTCTTCGGAAGAATGAGTGGGTAGCCAAAATGAAAAGTATAAAGATTTCAGCTTTTAGACACTTCGAGTCTGGGGATCTGTCTTTTCTTATTCTTCCAGCTTAGAAGAAGAAATTAGTGGGTATCGCATTGCTGAGTGAGGGAGAAAGACAGAGGCTATGAAATGCTGCAAATCTGTGGGTTAGCAGAGATTCTGAAACGTGTTTGAACTCTGCAATTGGTTTCCATTTAGTTGTTTTCTGTACTCATTCTTAGTACTAGTTGTTGCAATTTAATTTGTGGGTTAAAAGTTCCACATTTGTGCCAATTTTGTGGTTTTCAATGATGTGATTTTTGAATATTGGATCAATGATGTATTACTAGTTCAGTTGACTGATTTAACCATTTGTGTGTATAAGTGGAGTTCATTCATTTATGCGTTTGATGATTTTTAGCCAATTTTATGCCAATTTTGTGATGTAATTCTGGATATTGGATATTGTAATTTTCATTCTTAGTTCAGTTGATTGCTTCTCTCTGTCATGGATTACTAAGTGACAGTATTCTTCTATGTGGTGTGGTTCGAGATGGGCTTGGATTGAACTTAAAGATGATGGTGGTCATATTTCAGTGTGGTCTGATATTTAAGTGACAGTATTGTTTTGCAATTTCAGTCTGACTAATATGGAGTTGGCTGGGTATTGTTTTTGGATAGTTGAATCCAAAGTTTTTTTAGACTTGGCATATGGAATTAGGCTTCTTGTCATGGTTGATCTGGTTTTGGTATTACTGCAGCATCACCTTAATTCGTAAGAAAAACTTTGTAGAAACCATAATTGTGTAGAAATTCCCACCATTCTTTTCTTTGTGTTATACTTATCATTTTATTTATTGGTGGGTTGTTACGCGTTTTTCTTGCAAAAAGTATACCAGCATCAGAAGTTGATAAGGATAATTGCAGGTTTTAATAATGTGTAGGTACTGCATATGTGGTTATCTTGAAGTGCATCAGTTTGGATTCTGAACAAAACTATGATTTGAGAGTTTAGTAGATGAATTTTCCAGAAGCACAGCTGCCCTTGGGTGTTAACAAGGATACATGCATCCATTTTAAAGCAACACAAAACCAAAAAGACAAAGATAATTCCGTTAACTTGGTAGGGGAAAAGAGCCTACTGCATGTATATGTTCAAAAGGACACCACACCATGTGATGCTTCCACCTTTGCTGTTGGTTTTGAAAAAGAGTTGTTGCTTACATTGTCCTAACCAGGAAAGAGACACCGAGAAGGGGATTTGTTTCAAAAAACTTAGATGTCATTCAAATGCTATCCAAAATGTATATTGGCACGAACAATTCAACTTCCTACTCAAGTGTCAAGAATCACGTAAGACTGCGAACTAAAGAACCACCAAGGTTGTCCAAATAGCCGAGGAGTCTCTACATTGGTGCAATATGGACTCCAGCCAGTGATATCTTCCCATGATACATGTAAGAATTTCATCTTACATGACGGATGATCATATCGATTTTCTTTCGCCATTCAAGTTTTTATTGAATCTTGCTCAACTGACACTTTTCTGTTTTACAAGGAAAACAAGGTTGAGATATATTCATAACCTAGCTTACCAACACATTCAAAGCTCCGCGCTGCACTGAGAAACTTCTTTCGATTAATTTCCTCCAAATACTCTCAGAAAACACAAAATCCCGGCAAATTCATCACGTAAAGGTAAAATTTCTCCACAGTACGAATTATTCCGGATTCAGATCCCATACTTTTCCGACTCTTTGCTATCAACAGGTTCATTCTATGAAGATAAATACATCATCAACCAACTTCTTCATAATTCCTGACCAAACTACTTCAACTTAGTCTGTCATACACAAATATATGTTGCAGTATCGCATATCTCCTCTTTAAACCCAAATCATTACCTAGACAATCCAAAGATGCAGAAAACTAAATTACAATAACTTGAACAAGTTCATAAGAACAAGATACCGACGTTATCGAAAAAACGGTTTTAAATAGAGCAGGACAAAAAAATTAATTAGATGGGCATAAGACCTATGCCAATTTATATGACATGTTACATAAACTGAAATTGTGACTGAAATACAGAAAGTCAACTTTCTGGATTATAATATAATCTCTAGAACTTATGGCTACGACAAGTTAAACAGAATGACATTTCGGGATCCTCGAACTTGCTATCAAGAAACAAACAGATCATCCAGAACTATGAATGATTTCATCTTAATTAACACATAACTATCAAGTAGCCACGCATCACTGTGGACTGCAACTAATGCCAATCAGTATTTTCCTTGCACACCATCTCTAACTATATTAAGCCAAGTCGCAGGTTCTGGAATTTCTTAGGGGTTATCTTCAGCAGATATATCGACCTCCAACTGTTCACCGAGAAACCTGTTTTGGAATCTCTCAGAACCGAACATGCCAGCACAGATCTTCGCTGAACTTGCAGGCGTAGAGCTTATAAACCTATTCCAAGAACTCAGATAACCTTATAAATGATCTACGTCATCCTTCAGTAGCATCCCTAAGCATTTCCACAGCTGATCCAAAGTGCATGACTAACCTGCGAAGTGAACAGAGCACCAATTTCAATCAAAATAGTAATACCCCAACTCAACAGAATCACTCTTCGCAATGAAGTCCACAAATATAGTTGTTCACAGTCACATTCAAAACAAAGTGCATCATTAAACAAGGTACCAAAACCCTGTTAACTAAAAGTAGTATTTTAGCATACCGAATTTCGCTGTCAATAGGAAAAAATCATAATTGCAATGAAAGATTTCGTGCCTCCATATATAAAAGGACTCATCCACTAAATTCCCACATATGCAGTAACCTAATATAATGAGCAAAGAACCACTAAAGATTAAGCAAGACAACCAACATGAATTCAAGTGCATCAGTTTTGATTCTTATGTTTATATGGTATACAAATAATAATGTTCAGGTTATAAATTGAAGTCCTGTCAGTTATCAGAGTGAAGTGTTGAATTGATATATTCTCTGCTTACCTAAGGACTGCAGGTAAACCACTTAATCCCGACTCTACAAACTTGAAGGTTGAAGTTCACATGCTCTTTGTCAGAGAGAAGTTCACATGCTCCCGAACTTTATGCAGCATTTGATCCACTTGCATACAAGGTACCGATGTACTTCTTGGTTGAAATCTTTTTCATTTATTGAAATTAGTACACACTAGACTTGAGCATGTTAATTTATAAATCTCTGCGTTTAAATCTCAGTTGATTTTCTTTGCAAGCATTGGCTATAAAAACTGGCAATTGCATATGTCAAGTCAACTGGTTAGAGATTTGGAAAACGAGATTTTTCTTGTTGGGGGGAAGCCCCTTCTCATGGTGATTGTTTTCTCCTTCAACTTGTGTATGCACATAATGTACGGTATTTATTTAATAAAAATAAAAATCTTCCAATTTTGTTGCTGTGCATTTTTGTTATCAAAATTTTGTATTATCTGAAGAATCGGAACTTAGATGCTTTGGTTCCATCATACGTTAATAATTCTGTAAAAACACCTACTGATTCATATCTCGGATCCGTCTAGCTGGATAATCCGCAAGTTCCAAATCCGAGTCGAGTCAGCAGCATATTTTGAAAAGCAAGGTCAGCATAATTTCAGAAAGCAAGTTCAGAGAATCGAATTTGGGACCTCTGGAATGGCTGGTTTTAAAACGCAACGTATTATTTTTCAAGCCTTATTTTTCAAGAAGAGCAAAGAGATGATACTTACAATGAGGTTCTTGGAAGAAGATTTAAAAGAAGAGATATGAGCATTATGCCTTCTGGAGATTTGGTTGAAAACCTAGAAAATAAAATCCGGAAAATGCAAGCAAATTCGAATCATTATCGATTCAAATGTTGAACCTGGATGAATAGTTTAAGTTATGAATATTTGGTTTCAAGTTTTTACTGTTTAGAACCAGATGAATTTCAATTAATGCTAGTTTTATTGTTTTTAGGTTGTTTGCCGTAGTAATGGTAATCTCATATTTAAATATTTGATTTAATAAAACTTAAATCTTTTGTGTTTCATATCTGTTATGATTTTATGACGGTAATAAAAATAAAAAGACGAATCATGAAAATTGAAAAAAAATTTGTTATTATTTTCGTTTGTGGTTCATAAAAAGCTTGTAGAGACTAATAATTTTGTCTTTAAAATTCTACACAATATCTTCAAGACCTTGATAGCAAGATTATACCCAAACTAGGGAAAATTATACCCAAACTCTTTGCCAGACCTTGATAGCAAGATTTAACTTAGAAGGCTCCGTTTCTCTCCCTAGTATCTTCAAAATCACTTAAGATAAATCCCTCTAACTGAAAAGATAGTGATGCTGCCTCGTTAATTTTGATATCTATGAGTCTTCTTTTAAAATCCAAGTTCCAACTAACTCCAACTTACGCAATAATGAATCAATCATCAGAGATACGGATTTGATACCCAAACCTCCCTCTTGCTTCGTATGACATATTTTATACCATGCCACCGATGCAGTTTTATTCCTCCCATCTTTTACTCCCCACATTCAGTTACAATCTGGTTCTTTTACTTGCTGGTGCAATAATCAAAAACAAGGAAAAATCAAATAAGCAAAAGTTATTGATACTTAGCTCCTTTATAGTAGAAGTGATCGATTTGATGAAACGGACGAACTCCTCAGATCTCCGCAACAACAACAAGGAAAAACTTTGAAAAAAAACAAGAGTGAGTCACGTGTTCAACACGCTGTCCTTAAGGCATTAGCGCTCGACTACACTCAAGAGTGATGGTATAGCCCTCACAGGACGGATATCTCCAAGATAAAACACCCTACTACACCTACTACTAGCATATGCTCAACTTGAGCTTGGCAACTCCGAAAAAAATCTTAAGGAAAATCGCGAACGCTTAAGAAAACAATATATAAAAATATATTCCCTTGAGGGTCTCTCTAAAATATAGAGAAACCCATTTCTCATGATTTTACAAAAGTAGAGAATTTGTTTACATGATGGATTAATACAACTTAAGAAGAGGAATTCCCCGATGTGGGACTAATAAGATTTTCATTCACAAGGAAAACAAAAATTAATTCTATTTAGTTAAAAACCTTAAAAATAATAAATAATAAATATTGTTTCCAACGATCCCCCACATGAATGAAAACCTCAATAAAAACATGAAAACAAAGATAGATCTTGGTAAATCAACATCCTAATCTCAGGACCCTAACGGAATGAACAGGCAGACGGATCGTGCATGTTGAAGTCATACTAGCCATTCCGACATCCTCTCCCAGTGTGTTGACCATAGGGTCATACTATGGATTGCAAAAATCATATAATATAGAGAGCTTTCATCTTTAGTTTCTCACAGGTCATACTAAAGGTTTCTTTAACCAAAGTGAAAATGCATGAACTAGTGAACCATTAGCGACCCTTAGGTCCTAAGTTCCGGTAATACCAAAATCATCAAAACGAAAATCAAATAAAAAACCCAGGAAATACCATTTTAGGCATAGGTGTCCATGAGGTCTTGAACCTTTGCTTAGTGAGATATTACCGAAACTACTTGCTAGAGACAAGTAACGCGATGTCTTGAACTACTAGCGTTTGATGTAATTCGCGATAACAACCCCGGATGATATCTCCAAGGTTGCTGCCAAGCTCGTGCCGTTGTGTCCGTTTTGGACCTGGACATATCCTGTCTCTCAGAATGCTCTAGAGAATTAGCTCATATTCTCATAGGAAGCGATCCACTTCCTCATTCATATTGATGAGTTCCATCAAGAGTGTTTACTTCTACACCCCACTTCAATCTTAAATTGAAACTGTAGAACTCATTAAGACTTATTTAAAAGCCATCCTCCACATGCAGTCACACTATCACGTCTACACTTTAGAGAAAGGACAGAGAATGAAATTCTCTGATAGTGTTTACCTTTACCTACCACAAATTAGTTGTCTCATTCGAAACCTTGATCTTGGGATCTCCAGTCAGCAAGGTTGAGTATCCTTCATGGCAAGTTTAATTTATGAGCTTAAGCCCCATCCCCTTCCATGCATTACTAACTTTCTCTTTAGACAAACCTTTCGTCAAACGGTCTGCGATATTCTCCTTGGACTTTATCCAATCAATGAAAATAACGCCAATTAAGATTAGTTATTCTTAGCTTTAACTATTACAGCTTTGCTAACACAATGTATAGATATAGCTGGCACAGGCCTATGTCGGAGAGGAATGTCTTCTAAAAAGCATCGTAGGCACTCGGCCATCTCTCGTGCTTTATCTAATGCAGTACTCTCAGATTCCATAATAAATTCACATCCCACTGTTCTTCTAACGAGGAATATAATTGGAGAACTTTATCTTCTAACAGTTTGATATTATCATGAACATTACTAAAAACTTGTTTATTCCAGATCTTAAACCGAAATCTCAAAAGCTTCAGCTTAACTACAATTCTCTCCATTGCAGAGCCTGTCACATGTTGCTGCCACACCTCATGCACCAAATCCATGTAGGACGCATGAAGTTCCCACATCCTTTGGTAGAGGAAAGAAGACGGACCACGACGAATTAAGAATTATTTGGTGAATGGTCACCATCATAGGAGAGTGATCAGAATTAATACGTGGTGGATCAGAGACACCAGGATGGGGAAATACCGACCACCAACTAGAGTTCACAACCCAAATTCTACTAGTACCTTGTTGATTGTTACACCACGTAAATCTGGAACCTGTAAAACCAGCATCAATAATACCCGAATCATGAATAAAAGTATTGAAATCAGCTGACGCAGTACCAAGCAACCTCTGACCACCAAGCTTCTCATCAAGACAAGACACTACATTAAAATCACCACATTTTGGAATCATATGATCACCTTGGTGCAACCAGTAAAGTGCGCCATAAATTTAGAGAAAGTGAAATTTATCAACTAACGTTTCAAAGCTATAATATGATACATTATTCTAGTGTGATATATCACCTTCTCATCTTCTATCAACTAAATTCTTGTGTTTGTTGTTTCCTTTTCTAGAATATTTCTTTGGTATACGCCAAGAAAAACCAATACCTTTTTAGCAACGCCTTACTTATATATCTTTGTTTCAGATGCAGAAAAATAGTCCGACAAAAAAAAAACAAAGTAACAAGAGTCTGAAGCTGAGGCTCATACCAATAAGAGTCCTTCTACCCAGACAACCAAAAAAAAAAAACAGTGTCTGAAGCTGAGAGTCATACCCATTACTACCTCGCAACTAACCATTAAATCCCTGAAGGTAATGAATTGAAACCACCGTAAGAGACTTCCCCATTTGAAAATTAGAAATTTCACTTTATTGACATTCAAGTCTCTTCCTCTTTTGTTAGTGACTACCCTTTTGTTTCTCACAGTCCATATTGCCCATATTATCGCAAATGGAATCATAAGCCACACCTTCCTTGCTAAATTTCATCAAAACTAGAATCTAAGGAGAAGCTTAGTCAAAACTAGATAGCGTATATGTACATGTATGTAGGTTTACAACTTCTTTGTTTTTATCTCAACCAGCCGACTCAGGTGTCAGACTGTTTGTTTTTATGGCTTTGGAGTCAAGTACAAAACCCTACCTGATTTCTTTAGTTTACCAATGTAGGGCTCCCGCGTACTGGATGTTAAAATTTCAATCATTACCGATTCGTAAAGGTATGTAGTTTATCTAGTAGCTAGCTAGGAGCACAGTAATACAAGGTTATTTTGTGCGGAGTACTAGGATTTGGTCGCGTTTCTTGGGAACTTTGTGAGAACTTTTATCATGATTTGACTTTACTTTTAATCTTGAAGGCCTAAAGATCACTCAAGACATACTTATGCACTGTTATTGTTGTGTCTCATATCAAGTCTGCAGAAGAAGGAGAACGGTTGGTATATGGTCAGTCCCTGGAGAAAGGCATGTGGAGCTCAAAATATCTCCTGTTTTGGAAAGGGATGCTCTAGAAAGACTAGACAGTCTAAACCTCATTTTGAAGCTCGGGAAGAAGAATTAGTACTACAAATCATGTAGCTCTTGTTAAGATTGAATTTGGGTTAAATGTGGTTTTCAATGGCTCCTGTTGTTCTAAATGGGAAAAAAACTACGACAACAAAAGTTGGTCATGGTGGAATAAGGAGTTTTTCATATGGGGAAAGAGTACTCGTATAAAACTGTGTTACACCAGTTGCAATCACGAGGAACAATAAAGTTTAATTGTGGTGCAAACAAGTATACCTCAAAGCTTCAACTTTAAATAAACTTTTGAATGAGCTAAGGTTACGGGATGATTACATCGAGGCAATTCCTCACGCAGAGCATTGGTTCTTTGAAAATTTTGGGAGAAAAAAAAAATTACCTTTAAAAAAGATGTGGAGAAACTAAATGTCACAAGCTACTTACAAAGATTTTGGCAAAAATGATGTTCCGAGATCCTCAACATTTCTTACAACCGAAACAAGAGATGCTAAATGATTAAAGAATTGAAAATCATCCAAAACAAGTAAGATCGCGATGTCTTGACAATTGATTACTTTAGGTACATGCGCTCGATTTTGATTGTTTCTGGAGACGTTATAATATTGTGTAATGAGATAAAACTCATTTATAGATATACTCTTCATAATATTTTCTTAAAAAAGGATGTTATATCCATGTAAACTCATGGAGTTAACCACAACTGAGCAGTGTGTTGGAGTCCACCCCATCTTGTGAAAAAACTCTGTAATTACATATAATAGTTGTTGACCTGTGCATATGAAATTGTACAAAACGGAAAAATAAAATTAATGTGCAATAACCCATGGATGAAGATCATAGGTGGTTTATAACTAGCAATTAGAATTATTCACTAGCAAGATACATGCGAGGAGGTTATATAAAATTGCATAAAAATAACAATTAATGAGAAAGAATTGTAAGTTAAGATCTTAGAGTAGCTTTTACATTTCATGTCGAAAGTTGCATATAATTGTATAAAGTTTATGGCATGCTGAGAAATAACCCCTGGTTTAAAACCTTGGGGTTTTCTTTCTTCACCTGAAATACTTGCTTCACCATTCTTAGACACTACTAGTTACTTCACTATTTCAGCGCAGCATTATTTCTATTGCAGCTCTAGCTAGTTGCTTCCACATTCCTGCAAAGCTGGTCTCAATAGCAGCATTCCTTGCTTCATTACTTAATTCAATCCCACGGAGCATTATTTCCATTGCAGCACACATTCCCGCGAAGCAAGGTTTCAAATCAGTAGCAGCATTATTTGCTGCACTACTTGTTTAGATTCCATAGTTTATTTATTTTTATAGATTCAATTGTATATAACTGCATCAACAGCTGCAAGATGGAGTTTTCACAATGATATCTTAGAAGACATACCCGTTCGACTACGTATCGAAGCAGCTTTACATGCCAAACCTGTATGCACAACTTGGAGAGTCATCCTCCATTCTATAACTGAGAAGTTGGGTTTGCTTTTTGGTTTCACTCAAGAAGTTTTACATGATAGCGGTGAGTTTGAATAACAACTTTTATTATGAATGATTGGTATGGTCATTATGATCGTTAAGAGATGAACTGCTACCACACTTACAAGACACTTACAAAGATTGAGCACTGAAAATTTAATACAGTATTCATCATTGGGTCTTGCAATGGTTTGGTTTGTCTTGGTAAAGATAATGAAGATATAGCTGTCATAGGTCCAGATCCTTTTCTAATCTGCAACCCGTTAACTGGAGAATCTCTGGTTAATCCAAAACTTAATTACTCTGAGTTGCCCCGGGATATATTAAAAACAAGGATTCTTCTTTTTGGTTGGTTATCAAGTAGGTTTAGCTATTGTCCTTACACTAATAAATACAAGGGTGTTTACAATATATTATCATCCGAAGGAACATTAGGGACATGTTCAAGTATATATTATTTGTTGAGTGGAGATACATTGGAACTTATTGACAGTTACAAGGGTTACATATTACGATAATCTTCAAGCATCTACGCAAATGGAGCACAGAAGTCATAACGTACAAGAATACGAAGGTCAGAAGTTGGGTTAATCCCATTGCCATGTTCTGCTGATTATTCATATAAAACTTGCGATTCTCCACCCACGTTGGTTGGTGGAAATAACAATTTGTATCTGGTTTATATATACAATAGAGTTTCTCTCGCTGACATATGAGTATACAAGAGAGACAATATGAATACTGGAACTAATTACTCTATAAAAGAGTGTAACCGGAAACAAAGGTACCACGGAAAAACTTCCTCTCTTTGGAATAAGGAGTATATTATTCAGCTTGTAGCGCCAAACAGTTGTAGTCCATTGGCAATTACATGGAACAGTGAAGTTTTAATGTGCTACAAACACGACATACCAAGGGGGTTTGGCTGAATTGTCCAACAGGTAAGAGGTGGCAGTAAATTAGTCTTTGTCCAATCAGTGTTTACTGCTACCCCAATATCAGTCTTTGTCCAAGTAGTTGTCAGCTGACTAGTGAAAGGGAAGTTACTTCATGGTTACGAATCCACAGAAATACCTGCAACGGAAACAAGAGAGCTAAAAGATCGAAGGATTGTTAATCATCCAAAACAAGTAATAGCGGTCGCTTTTATGTTTTAGCCAATAACAAAACAAGAACATCATAATCCAATTTCATATCACACTTACTTATTATAAGGTATTCTCATCGATTATGCTTTTAGAAGTTTTCCCTTAACCATCAACTATTTAAGTAATCCAAAGCATCCACCAATACGACACAGTAACAACACACAAAGTTATCAAACCAGTATTGAAACAATGACGAAATCATCAAGATTAGTTTTTTGCTATCTCAAATCTTTGTGTTCACAAGATTTGGCAGTTTTCTGTGTTTCACAAGATTTTGATTTCTTCTACTTTGTTCAATAGGTAAGTCAGTTGGAATAACTAGTACAACCGTTGCCACGGTGGAAGGGCCAACCGAAGAAGAATCTGAAGATGGGGTTTTTCTGCGACTATTTTCGTCACATTTCAGAAAAAGTGATATTTTCGCTCCGTTTCAGAAAAAGTGATACTTTCACCTTGTTTCAGAAAAGTGATACTTTCGCCCCATTTATAAAAAATGACTCTTTCGCTCTGTTTCATAAAAAGTGATACTTTCGCACCGTTTCAGAGAAAGTAATACTTTCCCCGGTTCCGGAAAAGTGATAATTTCGCCCGGTTCGGAAAAATTGATATTTTCGCTCCGTTTCAGAAAAAGTATCACTTTTCCCAAAACAGAGCGAAAGTATCACTTTTCCTGAAACGGAATGTGAAAGTATCACTTTTTCTGAAACGGAAAATTAGTGGATCCATAAACCAAAATATGGTTGCATTTGCACGATGTGTTATGCATCCTTTGTGGTGATTTGCATAATGGATATGCATTCAATTTTCGAGAATTGTGCGTAAAATGAAAGTATTACTTTTCTTGAAACGGAAGGAGTACATCGTTTTATTGGAAAATTAGTTGATGCATAAACCAAAATATGGCTACATAAAGTATTATGTATCATTTGTGGTGGTTTGCATAATGGACTAATTTTCAAAAATTGTGAATATCTCCGAATTTTTCGTAAAAACTCAAAATTTGATATTGTTGTTTGTACTCATTGCGTAGATTTTTTTATAACCTTTCTAACGAGATGAAATTTGTAAAATTCCAAGGCATGGATTTTTAGATATGTTATATTAAAGTTTGGTTGCCAATTATACCTCTAAAAAAATACTCCTCTTTGGTTTATTTACAAAAATGCCTAATATATATTGCCATTCCTTTTAGGTTTATTTAGGAAAATGTCTAATACATATTGTCCTTCCTCTTGGGTTGATTTACGAAAATGTCTAAAGGAAAAATAAATAAATGATTTAGATAAACGTCAATTGTTAATTGAAAATGGTTTGGGACACCAAATCCAATCTTTTTGTGTCAATTGATCACTTACAATTTACAAAAAAATGGCCATATAAAGGTCCTCCCTCGCTTCGCTCGGTCGGCCCAATGATCTTATTAGTGTTCGTTCTATGATTTCGTGTTTTTTTTTCATCTATGAAAACTTCTGAATTTCATGTATATTTGCAAACAGTGGCCAGGTTCTTACTGTGATACAACGGAAAGCTGTTGTTACACAACCACAGGAAAACCAGCAGGGGATTTTAGTATTCATGGTTTATGGCCTGACTATAACGATGGATCTTACCCATCTAACTGCGACAACAACAATAAGTTAGATCCATCCACTATAAGTTTTACTACAACATCATCACAAATGATAAATCTCTATAAGTTTTATGATGATAAAAAAGATATATAAACGTCATAAAAACAAACATATTGGATCTTTGACTCCATCACAACATCACTTTCTTGAGTAAACGACATTCTTTTACAGCTTTATACATACTCTTGCCAACACCCAGAATTTTATGTTTTTTTACCCTATACCTAATGAAGCCAAACACACCTCAAAATGTTATTCTTTTGTATTTTTTGTTTGATATTCCGGGGGGGATTTTTTTTTTTTTTTTGCAAGAATAATATTTTCAAGGATATCAAATTGGAT
>JAJJMB010009041.1:85569-101692 GCA_023531105.1 Papaver atlanticum | reverse complement strand
AACGACAATTGCCAAGTACATAAGATATGTTATTGTCATATCACTTATGTCTTCTTACACCTCTTCGTCATGCTTTTAGCTGGAGTCTGTGTCCGGAAATAAGTACCCGAGTTGAGTGAAATCAAGTTCCCTTCTCGCCTTCTGCATTACTCTTGACTTGGCTTATAAAACACCGAACCCAAAAACTTGTTCTTACGCATCTTTGTCATATAAACATCAGAACCCCAAATAACTCCCTAAACAACTCTCTGACTTGGGCATATAAACATCAGAACCCCAGAACTTCAAGTACCTAACTCTAACTTTCTTTTGGCCATACAAAAAGAAACTTATACTGGTCTCAATTAAAATGTCACCATTTTCAAAAGACCATATCGGTTTTAAACAAGTACATCCTGCGGTAAATGGTATTTGGGTTGTGGTGAATAGGTTAGTGACTTAGTCCAAGATTCTCTTATTCCGTAATGTATCAATTTGAATATCACCATAAATTAAGATTAAGCAAAGGGCATCTGCCAACACTCCAAGATTGTTAACTTTCTGATTCTGATACGACGTAGTTTCTTCTGGGAGTGGAAAATTTATGAACCTCTCAATGTTAATATTGAAAGAAACTATGACGTCAGTGTTTTCTTGGGTTGCATAGGCTAACCAATGGAAAGCTAAATTAATTGTGAACCAAGACAGGTACCGATTTACAAGTAAAAGCCAAAATGAATCCGACACAATTATTGCGGTTAAATCTCTCTTTTATCTGTGGGGACTTTCTTCCAAGGTGTGTAGGGTCAAAATATTGCTCGACCAATAGAAGTGCGCGTCAATATTAAGAGAGCGAGGCAATATCATGGTTGCGCGTCATTTATACATTTCAAGAGTGCGCGTCATTTATACATTTCAAGAGTGCGCGTCATTATACATTTCCTTGGTGCGTGTCATTTATCAATAGAGCCGTGCTCCAATATCAATAGAGTCGCGCTTCCATATCCGAAATAAAGTGGGTTATTAGCTGTACTCAACTACATATTAGCTGTCATACACTATGTAAACACATATATAAAGAGAAATGCAGGAGAGAGAAAGGAGGGGTCAACTTTATCTTTTGTATTCTCATCTTCTTCCTCCATCACAAAACTAGATCTAGAGCTCTACTAGAAACCCATTTATGGAGATTTCCAAATGTAATACTCATGTAATTCCAACACTCATAGTGAAGAACCATGGATGTAGATCACATTGATCGAACCATGTAAAAAATCCTTGTGTCCATTTTACATTTTTAGCATTTCATCTTTATTTTCATGTCTAATATGTTTAGATCTATAGAAATTGTTAAGGGGTGTTAGTTATGGGATTTCCTGCAACTACATTTTGGCGCTAGAAGGAGGGGGAGTAAAGGATTTATCCTACCTACTGTTGATATATGAAGATTCAGAGATATTAGCTACTGATAGTGTGGGAATCAACTGGATCCTGAGAGTTCAGGGGAAAAAACGGAAGTTAGGATGATGATTTATATCCAATGCGTAGGGATGATGAAGAACAAAAGCATATTTGTAAAAGGCGTCAAGAAAGAAAAAATCAACCTAAGCTGCATCAATAATCTTTTCAAAAAGGATGATTAACCTCTTATTTCTTTAGTTTTGATCTTTATATTTTCAGATCTGGTGATTTATTTAAAAATTTTTGAAAATATCTTTGCAAAACCCATTACCTGTTCTTGGTAAAAAAGAAAGGATTTTCTCTTGAAAACGCGACTCAAAACGAGATTTGATTATAGATTTACAACTAAAAGAGCTTGGAATACAAACCCATACGATCAATTTCAAAAACATTGAGTATCAAAAAAATTCAGTTGATTAGAAATTTTTGTTTCTCTACGAACAAAACATACGAATTTCATGATAATTATCATTATTAGTATATTAAATCGTGTTATAACCTTTTGACCACAAGAATGATTGTTTGGCTGCAACAACAGAGGAGGAGAAAGTGCATACTATCATGATAAAGCGATCGTATCAAGCAAGGAAACCCAGCTTATGAGATGTGAAGCTTGGCGAAGTCGGTTTAATCCTTGGAACAACAAACAAAGAAGAAAGACACGGCAAAGCGATGGCATAGAGACAACAAGGCGGAAAAATTCAATCATGGCAAAGAAGTTGATAGGTAAATAAGTTGACATGGGAAGAGGTTTTGAAGGTAAAGGGAAAGCATCATTATAGAGCGAAGGAATCCACAAACACAGAGCGGCAATTTCCAAAGGCGAAAGAATAAACTCCCAAGGCAAATGCAAGGAGAGATACTCGTACAAACGCAAAGATAGGAAGGAGCTACGCGAAAATAAAGGGACTAGTGGAAGAAGACAACTTGAACAGCTCAAGGCAACTCACTTGGATCAAAAAAGGAGCAACCAGCGAAGCAGATCAACCTATGGAGATTCAATTAGAGCCAAAAAAAAATTTTATAACAGGAATAATCAATGATCAAAGGGCGAATAAAGAAGTACAGGTGAAAAAGAATCAGGTCCCATAAGGGCGAAGAAGTATGCATAATATGCAAGTTTACAGGAAGAAGAACAGTACAAGCGGAGTTGAAAGGTTATGGAGTAAGAGTTGATTAAGAAACAGGAGAAGAGGATGAAAGGACGAAGAAAACATTATACAAAGGGCGACAATAAAAGAATAACTAATGTGAATAATATCTCTCTTTCACAAAACAGGAACTAGCACAGTTGTTCAAGGGCGTAAAGAAGGAGTTTGATGCCGCACGATTGATCCTCCCCCGACTCATATTTTTCACATATTTTCTATAACTGCCAGAGAGAAGCAAAGAATAAGAGGGCGGCAATATAACTTTCTGTCACAAAGGAAAGCTGGTGCTGGTGCAGATTGTCCAAGATGGAGAAACAACCTACTGGCCGCGCGTTCGAATCCGCCCAGATGCATAGTTTTCTTCTTTTTTTCAAGGGAGACAATAAAACAATAAGTATGGATAGTTATACATTTCTTTCGCGAATAGCAACGTGTACAGATAGTTAAGGGAGAAAAAATGAGTTCAGTGTCACGCGTTCAAATCCCCCCACAAGCGTATTTTTTCGCATACTTATATTGGAACAGCTAAAGGGCGAAGACAAGGATAAATGTGCATGGTCGTTTGATTATGCTGCACACAAGAGGAAGCACAGATGGTCGTAGGCGAAGGTTATGAGTCTAGTCGCAGGCGTTCGAATCCTATCTCACACAAATTTTTCAACATATTTTTGGAATACAAAGAGCGAAGATAATGATAATCTTAAAGCGCGGTTACATACTTTCACCAACAAGAGCTTGCATAGTTGGTTAGGTGCGCTAAATAAGCGCAATAGGAAGCAGGATCGAATCCCACCCTATGCATACCTTTTAGGTTACCAAAGGCGAAGATAAAGTCAAATATCAGCAGTGAGCATTTATTATACACTACAGAGTCTGCACAGTTGGTTCACAAGGAAGAGTACAATCCTGAAGTCATGCATTCGAATCCCAACTCAAGCGTGTTTTTAACAATTTTTTGTGGAAATAACAAGAGCGAAGAAATGAATAAAGTTACAACATTGTGTGTTTCCTTCGCACACAATAAAACGCACAGATGGTTAAGGAAAGAAGATGCAAGCTTCAGATCCTGAGTTCAAATCCTACCTCTTGCACAAAGTTTTGCATATTTTTTCTAAAAGAGCATACAACCGCATGACACCAAGTTCACTCACACTAGTTCAACACTTAGAAGAAAAGAGGCCAAGGCTACAATTATCAAGGGAGATATCAACGCACCAAGAGGAACTCATAACTACAAACTTACATCAAGATAACTAGAGCACCGCAACAAGAAGAAAGAAATGCAAAGAAGGAAAGGACATCAAACACAAAGAAAAGCGAAGAAGAGAGGAAACAACAATACGAATAAAAGAGAAAGGAAAAAATAAGACCTTATAATAAGACCTTAATAGAAGGCAACAAAGGTTAAAACCTCTAATTAGGGAGGCTAGGCATCCAATTGTGCCGTGCACCCTAGTTCACATAAAAGCAATAGGCAATAATAAGACCTAACGCGCATCATAATTGGAGAAAACCTAGTTAGCATGACTCAGGTGAAAGCTACACCGACCCTGTAATCTGAGTCATGGAGATGTGGGGTGAAATGAAAGCCTATCCAGCAGAGACACCTTAGTTGAAAGACTAAGGTAAGAAGTTTTCTCCTAAGGAATGTAGAAACTTGATCAGGGCGCCGGGTTACATGGTTGAGTAAAGAGTGCCTGGGGCGTACCTGGCCACTCTTGGCAAGTCCTGACTATGATACACTCGGTCCTCAAGAAACCCCACTTAGGGTGTGGTCTCGTAACCATTAGCCATATCGGCGGAGGGATAAGAGGCCACGAACACAACTGAGTGTTGCATCACTAGATGGGAAGAGCCAACCCTAACCCGGTAGGGGTAAGCTTCCTTGAAGGGGCATTCAGGAGGAATATAGGGACGGCACCCTCCATTAGGGAGCTGAATTGTGTCAAAGACGGCAATGTCATGGGAGTTCTACTCACGGGAGAATCTAGGCCTGTCGCGTGCAAAATATCCTGCCGAGGCAATAATACGAAAGATGATAAGGCGAGATCAATGGACTAGTACTTGAAAGAGTAATGGTCGCCTGCGATTTTGCCGCTCGACCAAAAATAATACATTAAGGCAAAATAATACCTCTACTTAGGGAGGCTCAATAAGACCACATGAGAAACCCTCAGACCTATATATTGTGTTTATGCGATACTAATAATGCAGGAATAAACAATGGAGGCAATAAGACAATGCGATACAATGAACTAAAGATGGACAAAGAACTAAAGGGAGAAAGATGAAGCACAAGCAAAAGAACATGCGAGAAATAATAAGCGCGAAGAGGAACGCATATACTAAAGACAAAGCCAAAGCAATGAAGAATGGAAGCAATTTGAAGTAACATCAATATGAGCGCGGCAAAATGAGCTAAGTAACACAAACATTAGCTATACATTCCATTTAATCAACAATAGATAAGCATTCTCATCATATAAGCATCACATTCTCATCATGAAAGCATCGCATAAGCATTTCATGGCATAAGCATCGCATACACATTTCATGGAATAACCATCACATAAGCGTTATAATCGCCCAAGCATTTTCCGAATTTTTATAAATATGAAATAATGTCGCATGATAAAGAACAAAAGAATCAATATCATGCAGGAATCTGAGGCAGGATGATGTGATTTTGTAGTTGTAGTAAAAATGCGGTTGTCGTTCACTCGGATTTGTAGAGATCAAAGTTTTTAAGAATACTAAATAAATATATACAAAGATTTAACAATGGGCGAGAGGTATTGGGACTAAGGATTAACCAATCTTCATAACATAAGGGTCACTTGTTTATTCTCAACAATTTTTAGCTCAAGAAATATAAACATGGACTCTATTTTTGCCAAGGTAGATTCTCAAAACATTGATTGTAAAAGTTAAGCATGGGACATCAAATCACCTAAGCTAAGCATGACCCATCTAATCAAATGACAATCAATTTAATCAAATCATATTTCAATTAATTTTTAGTGCAAAAGTCATAAAAAAAATAAAAGAAATTTACCCATGTATGAAGTTCGGCCTCCTCCGTCGTCCCAGTGTTGGGATTTAACTCATCATGTTGAAAACACACTCAAAATATGTATTCATGGCTCAAAAAGTGTTTACAAGAAGAGAAAATAATGAAACAGAAAATCTGCAATAGCACAGGTGCGTTACAGACTGACTGTTTCAACTCTCAACTGTTATGATGAAGATAATCGTTATAAATATGAAGATAAATGTTGCAGAAGAGGATGAAGAAACTGTTACAATGAAGATAAATGTTGCAAAATGGTTGAAGAAACTGTTACAACGAAGATAAATGTTGCAAACCAGTTGAAGAAACTGTTACAACCAGTTGAAGAAACCGTCGCTATTTCCCTGTTCTTCACGAGCAGTAGCAGCAGAACCAACAGAGTTCTGAAATCTCTTGATTCATGCCTCCTGAGCTCTCCTCTCGACCCCAAACTCTCGACACCCCTTCTATGGAACCTTGTGACTCTATTTATACACCAAAATCCTAAAAATCACGCGTCAATTACACAAAATAATTCTCATTTACTCCTATGCATGGAAAAGAATAATTTCCATTTTTTGATTAATTACGCGTCTAACCTCATGCTGCACACACCAGGAACATTCCTTCACGTCCCATAATAATTTAGGCACGCATAAGCCACAAGAAAACTTCCCAAAATTACCAAAATTCTGAAAATATCTTACGGGAATATCACGCATGTTTTGCTCTACACTTGAATTCTAGCCAATTCTGGTCAAAACCAAAGACCATACCACGTTTATATGGGTCCTAGGAATGATCCCAATCAATTCCATCCCTTTAGTCTCTCTGAAATGACTCCAAAAATCTGATTGAAAATCTGCCATGGATAAACATAATTTTCCCTCCTTTTTTTTGTTTTTGAACGCGAAGGAGAAGGGGGTGCCCCTTATCCGCTTTTGGATTCCGAATAACAAATGTCCCTTGGGTGCCTTTAGACAACTTTTCGAGCCGATTTTTCCAAAAATGTTTATTGTCCAAAAATACCTAGAAACACATAAAACACCATAATAAGTACAAAAATGGGTACTAACAATATACACAATAGAGATGAAAATAGACACATAAATGCGTCTATCACAGGATAAACAAGATGGCATCGCTAAAGGAGTATGCAATTATTTCGCTCGCATAAACAACTTGAAACCATTATACCACTGCATGATAAAAAAATATGAGGCCGAGCCAGGATAAGAATGAAGGGCTTAGAATCAACCTGAAAGCAGAAGAGCTCAAACCAACACTTGGAATCAACATCGTACACAACTGAAGAACATGGAACTTGGAAGAAAATCATCAACACCAATTGCCAGAATCAAAGCTAACAAAGAAGAAAGACTTGAAGAAACAACTCTCTCATCCAACTCTTTCTCAAAGATCCTCCTCTCATAGATAAAGAACAGAGGCAAAGTATGGACTACCAAGAAAACATTTGATGTTCTTTATCTTCTCGGTCAGAATCATTTCCAAGGAAGATGCTCACTCATGAACAACAAGAATCCTTAACAATAATGGAGTATGTGAAATAGAAGTTATCCCATAGAAACCACACACAACAATTCATTACACCTCCAATATCAACAATCCAAGAAGCATCATCTTTACAAGACCAAACACTCTCAAGCTCAAAAAAATCTCCGAAGCACCAAGCCTGTTAAAGATTCAAGTTGTTCAACATTCACAACCAACCCTCAACCCAAACAATATAATTCTCACAAAAATTCAACACCATCTCAACCACTCCAACACCAAATACGCAGAAGAAAAATCAAAAACAAAGAATCCTTCCATCAAGAATTTGTGATCAACAAGTTCCGGAACTTCACAAAAGAATAGAGGCAAGTACGTACTTTTAAGTTTAGTATTCTTTCCTTCGTTCCTTCAACAACAAAGATCAAAGACTATTCTAATTGTCTCGCTCCAACAACTACACTAAGGCGGATTTTTCCTTAAAGATCGTTCTTCAAGCAATATTCAATAAAAAAGAAGCAAAATGTAGGCACAAAATATCGCTCGACCAATAGGAGTGCGCATCAACATTAAGAGAGCGAGGCAATATCAAGGATGCGCGTCATTTATACATTTCAAGAGTGCGCGTCATTTATACATTTCAAGAGTGCGCGTCATTTATACATTTCCTTGGTGCACGTCGTTTATCAATAGAGCCGTGCTCCAATATCAACAGAGTCGCGCTTCAATATCCGAAATAAAGGGGGTTATTAGCTGTACTCCACTACATATTAACTGTCATCCACTATGTGAACATATATATAAAGAGAAAGGCAGGAGAGAGAGAGAGGAGGGGTCAACTTTATCTTTTGTATTCTCATCTTCTTCCTCCATCACAAAACTAGATATAGAACCCTACTAGAAACCCATTAATGGAGATTCCAAATGTAATACTCATGTAATTCCAACACTCATATTATCATGAACATTACTAAAAACTTGTTTATTCCAGATCTTAAACCGAAATCTCAAAAGCTTCAGCTTAACTACAATTCTCTCCATTGCAGAGCCTGTCACATGTTGCTGCCACACCTCACGCACCAAATCCATGTAGGACGCATGAAGTTCCCACATCCTTTGGTAGAGGAAAGAAGACGGACCATGACGAATTAGGAATTACTTGGTGAATGGTCACCATCATAGGAGAGTGATCAGAATTAATACGTGGTGGATGAGAGACACCAGGATGGGGAAATACCGACCACCAACTAGAGTTCACAACCCAAATTCTACTAGTACCTTGTTGATTGTTACACCACGTAAATCTGGAACCCGTAAAACCAGCATCAATAATACCCGAATCATGAATAAAAGTATTGAAATCAACTGACGCAGTACCAAGCAACCTCTGACCACCAAGCTTCTCATCAAGACTAGACACTACATTAAAATCCACACCAATTAACCATGGACCAGATATGTTTGCACCAATCATAAAGAGATCCGACCAAAGTTTCCTTCGCTCCAGATAATCACAACTAGCATAAACAAATGCACACGCAAATGTACGTTTCAAAATATTATTCCCTCCAGCAACTTGAGTGAAGAAATAAAAGTCACATAAGCGAAATCTGTATAACGTTTCAACTAGATCCGATGGAACTCCTCATCTTCCATATGAAAGGCCACAGAATCCCACATTTTGGAATCATATGATCACCTTGGTGCAAACAGTAAAGTGCGCCATAAATTTAGAGAAAGTGAAATTTATCAACTAACGTTTCAAAGATATAATATGATACATTATTCTAGTGTGATATATCACCTTCTCATCTTCTATCTACTAAATTCTTGTGTTTGTTGTTTTCTTTTCTAGAATATTTCTTTGGTATATGCCAAGAAAAACCAATACCTTTTTAGCAACTCCTTACTTATATATCTTTGTTTCCGATGCAGAAAAAAAGTCCGACAAAAAAAAAAAAGTAACAAGAGTCTGAAGCTGAGGCTCATACCAATAAGAGTCCTTCTACCCAGACCACCAAAAAAAAAAACAGTGTCTGAAGCTGAAGGTCATACCCATTACTACCTCGCAACTAACCATTAAATCCCTGAAGGTAATGAATTGAAACTACCGTAAGAGACTTCCCCATTTGAAAATTAGAAATTTCACTTTATTGACATTCAAGTCTCTTCCTCTTTTCTTAGTGACTACCCTTTTGTTTCTCACTGTCCATATTGCCCAGATTATCGCAAATGGAATCATAAGCCACACCTTCCTTGCTAAATTTCATCAAAACTAGAATCTAAGGAGAAGCTTAGTCAAAACTAGATAGCGTATATGTACATGTATGTAGGTTTACAACTTCTTTGTTTTTATCTCAACCAGCCGACTCAGGTGTCAGACTGTTTGTTTTTATGGCTTTGGAGTCAAGTACAAAACCCTACCTGATTTCTTTAGTTTACCAATGTAGGGCTCCCGCGTACTGGATGTTAAAATTTCAATCATTGCCAATTTGTAAAGGTATGTAGTTTATCTAGTAACTAGCTAGGAGCACAGTAATACAAGGTTATTTTGTGCGGAGTACTAGGATTTGGTCGCGTTTCTTGGGAACTTTGTGAGAACTTTTATCATGATTTGACTTTACTTTTAATCTTGAAGGCCTAAAGATCACTCAAGACATACTTATGCACTGTTATTGTTGTGTCTCGTATCAAGTCTGCAGAAGAAGGAGAACGGTTGGTATATGGTCAGTCCCTGGAGAAAGGCATGTGGAGCTCAAAATGTCTCCTGTTTTGGAAAGGGATGCTCTAGAAAGACTAGACAGTCTAAACCTCATTTTGAAGCTCGGGAAGAAGAATTAGTACTACAAATCATGTAGCTCTTGTTAAGATTGAATTTGGGTTAAATGTGGTTTTCAATGGCTCCTGTTGTTCTAAATGGGAAAAAAACTACAACAACAAAAGTTGGTCATGGTGGAATAAGGAGTTTTTCATATGGGGAAAGAGTACTCGTATAAAACTGTGTTACACCAGTTGCAATCACGAGGAACAATAAAGTTTAATTGTGGTGCAAACAAGTATACCTCAAAGCTTCAACTTTAAATAAACTTTTGAATGAGCTAAGGTTACGAGATGATTACATCGAGGCAATTCCTCACGCAGAGCATTGGTTCTTTGAAAATTTTGGGAGAAAAAAAAATTACCTTTAAAAAAGATTTGGAGAAACTAAATGTCACAAGCTACTTACAAAGATTTTGGCAAAAATGATGTTCCGAGATCTTCAACAATTCTTACAACCGAAACAAGAGATGCTAAATGATTGAAGAATTGAAAATCATCCAAAACAAGTAAGATCACGATGTCTTGACAATTGATTACTTTAGGTACATGCGCTCGATTTTGATTGTTTCTGGAGACGTTATAATGTTGTGTAATGAGATAAAACTCATTTATAAATATACTCTTCATAATATTTTCTTAAAAAAGGATGTTATATCCATGTAAACTCATGGAGTTAACCACAACTGAGCAGTGTGTTGGAGTCCACCCTAGCTTGTGAAAAAACTCTGTAATTACATATAATAGTTCTTGACCTGTGCATATGAAATTGTACAAAACGGCAAAATAAAATTAATGTGCAATAACCCATGGATGAAGATCATAGGTGGTTTATAACTAGCAATTAGAATTATTCACTAGCAAGATACATGCGAGGAGGTTATATAAAATTGCATAAAAATAACAATTAATGAGCAAGAATTGTAAGTTAAGATCTTAGAGTAGCTTTTACATTTCATGTCGAAAGTTGCATACAATTGTATAAAGTTTATGGCATGCTGAGAAATAACCCCTGGGTTAAAACCTTGGGGTTTTCTTTCTTCACCTGAAATACTTCCTTCACCATTCTTTGACACTACTAGTTACTTAACTATTTTAGCGCAACATTATTTCTTTTGCAGCGCTAGCTAGTTGCTTCCACATTCCTGCAAAGATGGTCTCAATAGCAGCATTCCTTGCTTCATTACTTAATTCAATCCCGCGAAGCATTATTTCCATTACAGCACACATTCCCGCGAAGCAAGGTTTCAAATCACCAGCAGCATTATTTACTGCACTACTTGTTTAGATTCAATTGTATAGAACTACATCAACAGCTGCAAGATGGAGTTTTCACAGTGATATCTTAGAAGACATACCCGTTCGACTACGTATCGAAGCAGCTTTACATGCCAAACCTGTATGCACAACTTGGAGAGTTGATACACGCATTTATGTGTCTATTTTCATCTCTATTGTGTATAATGTTAGTACCCATTTTTGTACTTATTTTGGTATTTTATCTCTTTGTAGGTGTTTTTGGAGAAATAAACTTTTGCGGCCAAATTGGCTCGAAAAGTTGATAAATGCAACCCAAGGGACGAGTGTTATGCGGACTCCAGCAACGGATAAGGGGCGACCATTGGATAAGGGGTAACCTTTCCTCTTCACGTTCAAATTCAGAATTTGGGCGGGAAACCAAAAACTTAAAAGCGTGTTTCCTGGCAGATTTGGTGATGGATTTTTAGAGGTGTTTGAGGTCGATTAAACCTCTAATTTTCATAAGGTAGACTCCTTATGGGTCTAGGAATCTAACATGTGTGTTTAAATCGATTAAACTGGGCTCAATCGACGGGTTTTGATCTCAACAGATAAATATGGAAAGTCACGTGTGTGACCGATTTTAGGAAATTTTAGAGAGATTAAGGGCAAGATTTTCTCCCCAAAGCTTAATATATATCTAAGGAAGAGTTTAGAATCGATAGGAAAGCCCAGATATGCGTGGAAATTCTAAAACAAGAAATTGCCGCAACTTTGACGTGAAGATAAAGAAAGAGATTTTGGAGAGATTTAATCGCTCTTTTTGATATAAATAGATTGGTTGGGTCATATATAATGGGTGTGTAGAGTTTGGGTAGCTTAGGAGGGCTGAGGAGCGAGAAATCAAGACGAACAGAAAGCTACCTGCTGCTGTTTTCTGCTGGTGCGGAGCTGAAGAACACGAAGAACATTAGACCCTCAGAGTCAGTCGCAGAAGCAGTCTTATATTCTCGTTTATTAACAGCACTTCAATTGTATCGGTGATTCTGTAACGTCAAAAAAGCGTTGCAGATTCGCTGTATTATTATTTCTCTTCAATAAAAACACCTTTTGAGCCATGTTTCTATCTTTTGAGCATGTTTTTACCATGAGGAGCTAAACCCAAACACTGGGATGACGGAGGAAGACGAATATCATACTTGGGGTAATTTTATTAATTCTTTTTAAGACTTTTGCATTAATTTTAATTGAAATTATGATTTGAATTAATTGGTTGTCATTTAATTTGATGATGTATGCTTAGCTTAGGTGTTTTGATACATCATGCTTAGGATTTACAATCAATGTTTTGAGAATCTACCTTGGCAAAAATAGAGTCCTTGTTTTTCTTGAGCTAAAATTGTCAAAGAATTAATAATTGAACCTTATATTTTGAATTCGGTGGAATCCTAAGTCCCAGTACCTCTCGCACCATTGTTTAATATTTTTGTATATATTTTTATTAAATTTAAAAACTCGAATCTTCACAAGTCCGAGTTGAACGAACTCTACGTATCACTTTTTACAACAACTTAAAATTCACATCAAGAGTCATCCTCCATTCTAAAACTGAGAAGCTGGGTTTTCCTTTTGGTTTCACTCAAGAAGTTTTACATGATAGCGGTGAGTTCGAATCACAACTTTTATTTATGAAAGATTTTTATGGTCATTATGATCGTTAAGAGATGAACTGCTAACACACTTACAAGAAACTTACGAAGATAGAGCACGGAAAATTTAATACAGTATTCATCATTGGGTCTCGCAATGGTTTGGTTTTTCTTGGTAAAGATAATGAAGATATAGCTGTCATAGGTCCAGATCCTTTTCTAATCTGCAACCCGTTAACTGGAGAATCTCTGGTTCATCCAAAACTTAATTACTCTGAGTTGCCCCGGGATATATTAAAAACAAGGATTCTTCTTTTTGGTTGGTTATCAAGTAGGTTTAGCTATTGTCCTTACACTAATAAATACAAGGGTGTTTACAATATATTATCATCCGAAGGAACATTAGGGACATGTTCAAGTATATATTATTTGTTGAGTGGAGATACATTGGAACTTATTGACAGTTACAAGGGTTACATATTACGATAATCTTCAAGCATCTACGCAAATGGAGCACAGAAGTCATAACGTACAAGAATACGAAGGTCTGAAGTTCGGTTAATCCCATTGCCATGTTCTGCTGATTATTCATATAAAACTTGCGATTCTCCACCCACGTTGGTTGGTGGAAATAACAATTTGTATCTGGTTCATATATACAATAGAGTTTCTCTCGCTGACATATGAGTATACAAGAGAGACAATATGAATACTGGAACTAGTTACTCTATAAAAGAGTGTAACCGGAAACAAAAGTACCACGGAAAAACTTCCTCACTTTGGAATAAGGAGTATATTATTCAGCTTGTAGCGCCAAACCGTTGTAGGCCATTGGCAATTACATGGAACAGTGAAGTTTTAATGTGGTACAAACACGACATACCAAGGGGGTTTGGCTGAATTGTCCAACAGGTAAGAGGTGGCAGTCAATTAGTCAGTTCTGATAGAGACTCTAGGGTGGTACTTGATCCCAGCTTCCGCACCTTGCAGCTCATGATGAGTATTCGACAAAGGGCTCAAGCTACCAGCAACTGCATCCAAAGGGTTTCCATTCTCGCCTCTAATTATAGCCCCAAACCCAGCATTTAAATCTGTAAGTGAACAATCAGTGTTTACTGCTACCTCCCCAATATCAGTCTTTGTCCAAGTAGTTGTCAGCTGACTAGTGAAAGGGAAGTTACTTCCTGGTTACGAATCCACAGAAATACCTGCAACGGAAATAAGAGAGCTAAAAGATCAAAGGATTGTTAATCATCCAAAACAAGTAAGAGCGGTCGCTTTTATGTTTTAGCCAATAACAAAACAAGAACATCATAATCCAATTTCATATCACACTTACTTATTATAAGGTATTCTCATCGATTATGCTTTTAGAAGTTTTCCCATAACTATCAACTATTTAAGTAATCCAAAGCACCCACCAATACGACACAGCAACAACACACAAAGTTATCAAACCAGTATTGAAACAATGACTAAATCATCAAGATTAGTTTTTTGCTCTCTCAAATCTTTGTGTTCACAAGATTTGGCAGTTTCCTGTGTTTCACAAGATTTTGATTTCTTCTACTTTGTTCAACAGGTAATTCAGTTGGAATAACTAGTACAACAGTTGCCACGGTGGAAGGGCCGACCAAAGAAGAATCTGAAGATGGGGTTTGTCTGCGACTATTTTCGTCACATTTCAGAAAAAGTGATATTTTCGCTCCATTTCAGAAAAAGTGATACTTTCACCTTGTTTCAGAAAAGTGATACTTTCGCCCGTTTAAAAAAAAAATGACTCTTTCGCTCCGTTGCATAAAAAAGTGATACTTTCGCACCGTTTTAGAAAAAGTGATACTTTCGCCCTATTTCAGAAAAAGTAATACTTTCTCCGGTTCCGAAAAAGTGATAATTTCGCCCGGTTCGGAAAAAGTGATACTTTCGCTCCGTTTCAGAAAAAGTATCACTTTTCCCAAAATAGAGCGAAAGTATCACTTTTCCTGAAACGGAATGTGAAAGTATCACTTTTTCTGAAACGGAAAATTAGTGGATCAATAAACCAAAATATGGTTGCATTTGCACGATGTGTTATGCATCATTTGTGGTGGTTTGCATAATGGCTATGCATTCAATTTTCGAGAATTGTGCGTAAAATGAAAGTATTACTTTTCTTGAAACGGAAGGAGTACATCGTTTTATTGGAAAATTAGTTGATGCATAAACCAAAATATGGCTACATAAAGTATTATGTATCCTTTGTGGTGGTTTGCATAATGGACTAATTTTCAAAAATTGTGAATATCTCCGAATTTTTCGTAAAAACTCTAAATTTGATATTGTTGTTTGTACTCATTGCGTAGATTTTTTTATAACCTTTCTAACGAGATGAAATTTGTAAAATTCCAAGGCATGGATTTTTAGATATGTTATATTAAAGTTTGGTTGCCAATTATACCTCTAAAAAAATACTCCTCTTTGGTTTATTTACAAAAGTGCCTAATATATATTGCCCTTCCTTTTAGGTTTATTTACGAAAATGTCTAATACATATTGTCCTTCCTCTTGGGTTGATTTACGAAAATGTCAAAAGGAAAAAAAGAAAAATATGATTTAGAGGGGCTCTTTTAACATTTCATTGTTGATTGAAAATGGTTTGGACACCAAATCCAATCTTTTTGTGTCAATTGATCACTTACAATTTACAAAAAAGTGGCCATATAAAGGTCCTCCCTCGCTTCGCTCGGTCGGCCCAATGATCTTATTAGTCTTCGTTCTATGATTGCGTGTTTTTTTTTCATCTATGAAAACTTCTGAATTTCATGTATGTTTGCAAACAGTGGCCAGGTTCTTACTGTGATACAACGGAAAGCTGTTGTTACACAACCACAGGAAAACCAGCAGGGGATTTTAGTATTCATGGTTTATGGCCTGACTATAACGATGGATCTTACCCATCTAACTGCGACAACAACAATCAGTTAGATCCATCCTCTATAAGTTTTACTACAACATCATCACAAATGATAAATCTCTATAAGTTTTATGATGATAAAAAAGATATATAAACGTCATAAAAACAAACGTATTGGATCTTTGATTCCATCACAACATCACTTTCTTGAGCAAACGACATTTTTTACAGCTTTATACATACTCTTGCCAGCACCCAGAATTTTATGTTTTTTTTTACATTATACCTAATGAAGTCAAACACACCTCAAAATGCTATTCTTTTGCAATTTTTGTTTGATATTCCGGGGGGAAAAAGTTCAATTTTTTTTTTT
>JAJJMB010009041.1:60050-76314 GCA_023531105.1 Papaver atlanticum | reverse complement strand
TTTTTTTTTTTTTTTTTTTTTTTTTTTTTTTTTTTTTATCTAGTATCTCAATCACTCTATTACACCCTAGCAGTGGTAACAACTTGAATCGTGAGCCCCACCTAATCACTTAGAGAAACATATTTTAAAAAGAAAATAAAATAAAAAGAGAAGTGAAAAGGACTCAACGAGATATGGCGAAACTATCATGTTATTTCTAACACCTGAGCTCTGTGCTTTTACGAATAGACTCTTATAGATGTTTCCATCTACTCAGATTTGTTCCTCAACTCCTAAATCCAAAATGCTTCCATCCACTTAGATTGGTTAGTGCCATCCTTAATAGGCATAAATTTCTAGGCTATGGAGTTTATTTATTGCAACTAAAAAGCTTTTCCCATACCCCCAAACTTAAATCTAACATTGTCCTCAATGTTCTAAAGATGAAATTAAAAGCATGAACAAGGAGAAACTGTTACCATTTGAAGCAAAAGAGTTAAAGGAAAGATATTACCGTGTTGCATGAGAATGGGTTACCTCCCAAGAAGTGCTAAGTTTAAAGTCTTCAACCAGACATTGGAAAGGATTAGCCACCTCGAATCGTATAACAGTAGTCGGAATAACTGTGGGTCTTCACAACAAAATTGAGCTGACCATAGGAAACAACAATAAGCCAAGAAAGTGAACAAGTATCGCATGACCTTACCTAGCTTCCTGATAACTATCGCTAACTGTGGTTCAGGTTCAGGTTCTATGAAAGGGTCTAGATAAATTATTTTCATTGGCTGCATTTCCTCATCGGTGGGATCTGAATCATTAGGTCCTAAAGTCTGGAAAAACTCAAATAGGAACTTAGAAGCACACAATAATAACCTAAATAACTGAGGATCCTCTAAGTCAATCAGATTTGACTTACATAATTGACCATAATGAAAGTAGTGGTCATTCTTAAGTAAATGTGTCGATTCTATTAACCTAGAGTACTTAGGCTTAGTCTCAGGACTTGATAAGTGACACATTTGAAATATAAACGTTCCCACAGTTGGAAGAAAACTATTTGGTGGGAAAACAAAGTCAATTTGGGTATCATAGCCTGGGAAAACCACATCAACCATAGGATGGGTTTCTAATGACTGAACTTCTTCCTGGACATTATTAGGTTCGGGAAAACGAGTATGAAGGTAATCTTGTAAAATGGTCGAGGCACATATATCAAGTCCTAAGTGAGGGGACTTTCTGAGAGTTATAGGTAAGGCACTAGGAAAGTGATAATCACCCCCAAACTTAGAGTTTCCAGTGTCTCTAAATAGACTAGTCACAATCTCCCTAATTTCTAGATCATCAGATTCTTGGAAATTGTCAATTGATTCTTCTAAGTTATTATCAGGTATTGCATCTTTACTCATCTCTACGGGTCTATCTTCTTCATCTAAGACTATTGTTTCTAAGTCGCTAGACTCTAAAACAACATTTTCATAATAAACCCGTTCCTCTAAACCACTATAGGCTTCGTAATCAAAAGGAAAAACTACATCGTCTAAAATGGTGGTATCACTAATCAAATCCTCGTCCTTTTGAATAGGTGAATAATCATAAAAATTATTTGGATTTGAACTAGAAATGATATAATCATTACAAAGCTCAATTGGATTAATAGTTTCCTGATCACTATGCCTACATATTTCATTATTACTATCCTCATCATCATAATAGTACGAAGATGATTGAACCTTATCTAAATAATTAGTGTCTTTTATTCTAACCTCGTCCTCTAAATTAGGCAAATATTCACCATTGATATCAAGAGTAGAATCGGAAACACTATTTTGAATAATTAGATCTTTTAGAGAAGTTCTTTTCTGGGTCTCTAACAAAAGCTTCTGGGCCGACTCACATGATTTCCTGACATAATCTAGGAAAAAAGGTAAAGGAAGTTCACTCGTTGCACTCTCGTCCATAACTAAGTTATTCATTTCTGCAAACATACGTGCTGTCTCAGCTAACTTACTTGTCGACTCTAGTAAAGACAAATTATTAGATTTAATCTCGTAAGACCAATTCATGTGTGGATAGTACTCGGGCTCACCATGGGATGAACCATAACCTTTAAAAGATTGGCGTTCCCAACTACTATTCCCACCATGGTCATAAAAATGATAATGTCCAGAATCAAATTCAGGTCGATACTCATTGTATTGGCTTCTATCATACCAGTTCGACATTCTTAATTGCAAGGGAATTCTACACAATCACAAGCAAGGCTGACTCGACCAAATCAAATCTATAAAATCTAGCAAACAACAAGCATGATGGCTCCCTTAGATTGTTTCTAGACCAGCTTCTATTCCTCCAAAAGGCAACTAAGTATCGTTTTAGCAAACCTCTCTAGATCGATCCGAATAAAGTTAGTCGAAGAGAAGTAGGGGAAGCTCAGAGGAGCTTTGATACCCCCACCTCTTTGGCAACGTTTCCCGTTAGGGCGACTCTAGTCAACTCACAGTAATCTTCCTGAACTTTTGAGTTAAGCTAATAAGATACCCAATACTTCCCTTTGAATGACTTTCCTACAAGCTCGTTACCCTATCGGTCTCGTTCTAATCAGTATTTTAAGCTTGGGTTTGCGTAGGTTATGTGTTCCTAAGGCGGGCAAGAAGAGAACGGTGATGAAATCCGAACCCTTATATTGTATGGCCTGGCCTTGCCCTTTACTAAGAAATTAAAGTCCGTATTCAAAACCTCAACATATATGCACCTTAAGGAAGACAGTAAACCCGCTGATAGGGGATTCACGGGTGTTTAGAAGCTTACCTCCCGTACCAGACGGGCGATGAAACGGTTGTAGTCGACTCGGTCCACGACTCCTATGTCATGTACTAACCCGAGGGGCCAAGACGATATCGTAATCGTCGTCCTTCCCTGCAAACAGTTTATATTTATTAAAAAAAATGTACCCTTTCGTAGGGTTTAAAAATAATTAAAGTCCAATGTCCCAAAAATAAAAATAAAAATGCAAAAATAAAGTCCTATTTACAGTTCTAAAAAAAAAATCAAAAAAAAAAAAAAAAAATCTTCATCTTTTCTCCGTTCTTTTCGCTTTGTCTATCTTTTAATCCCCCAGGTCTTTCGACTCCAATTCCTCTTTGATTCAAAACCTGCAACAAAAAGACAAATATCCAAGAAACGTAAAAAAAAACAAAATAATAAAAATCTAAAAACTCTAAATCTAAAAACAAATCCCCGGCAGCGGTGCCAAAAATTAATCAAATTTTAGATAGTGGTAGTAAAAGGTTCGTTGAGACTTGTGAAGATTCGAGTTTTTAAATTTAATAAAAATTATATACAAAAATATTAACAAAGTGGGCGAGAGGTACTAGGGCTTAGGATTCCACCAAATTCATTTCTTAAGGTTCAAATAATAATTCTTTTAACAATTATAGCTCAATAAAAATATAAAATAAAGTGACTCTTATTTTTGCCAAGATAGATTCTCAAAATATTAGATGTAAATGTTAAGCATGGAACATCAAATCACCTAAGCTAAGCATGACCCATCTAATCAAATGACAACTAATTAAATCAAATCATAATTTCAATTAAAATTAGTGCAAAAGTCATGAAAAGAATTAAATATAATTACCCAAGTGTGAAATAAGGCTTCCTCCATCGCCCCAATTTCGGGGTTTAGCTCATCATGATGAAAACACGCTCAAAAGATTTATATATAGCTCAAATGGTGTTTACAATGATGAAATGGAAGAAAATGATTACAAACAGAATTTTGTGACGCATGTAAAGTGTCGAATAATCACTGTTCCAAAGAACGATACAAGTGTAGTGCTGCTGTCACTGTAGTAATACGACCCTCACCATATTGTCGCTGTCACTGTAGAAAAACGACAGTTCTGTAGCGTCTATTGTTCTTCGTGTTCATCTTCATCAGCAACAGCAGGGTACTTTCTTGTAAACCTGATTTCTCCGCCTCTGCAGCTTCTCTATTGACCCCAAACCCTCCCCACTCCGCTCTATTACTCCTCCACACATTATATAGCCTCACATCACCGAGAATACTCCTCCATAACTTCAACAAATCTTCCATTACTCGGCAGTGAATGAATATCTTCTCGGGAATATTTTCTTCCCTTTGTCTCTTCTCACGCTGTTTTCTCGTGCCAAAATACTCCCAGCACATCCAGTAATCACCCAGAAGTGGTCAAACATGTATCAGGCACACGAAAACCTCTCGATCACACAATCAGAACTCGGAATGGACTAACCAAAACCCGAGATACCCTTTCTTCTTCCACGCGAGAATCTAGCCAAGTTTATCCGACAAAATAAGCCATACCAGGCTTGTTAAGACCTGTCACGTCATCCCAACAATTCCCAGCCATTGAGTCTCATGAAATAATGTCAAAAATCCGCCCTGAGAACTCTGTAGCTTTGTTCTTCTTTTTCCCGCCTTTTTTCATTTACAAACGAAGAGGGTGAAGTGCCCCTTATCCTTCTACTTGGGTGTCGATAGTAATTTGGGTGCCCCTTATTAATTTGGTTACCCCTTATCCAGTAGTGAGAGTCCGAATAACAAATGTCCCTTGGGTGCCTTTAGACAACTTTTCGAGCCAATTCCAAAAATGTTTATTGCCCAAAAATACCTACAAACACATAAAACACCATAATAGGTACAAAAAATGGGTACTAACAATATACACAATAAAGATGAAAATAGACACATAAATGTGTCTATCATATACAAACCCATACGATCAATTTCAAAAACATTGAGTATCAAAAAAAATCAGTTGATTAGGAATTTTTGTTTCTCTACGAACAAAACATACGAATTTCATGTATAATTATCATTATTAGTATATTAAATCGCGTTATAACCTTTTGACCACAAGAATGATTGTTTGGCTGCAACAACAGAAGAGGAGAAAGTGCATACTATCATGATAAAGCGATCGTATCAAGCATGGAAATCCAACTTATGAGATGTGAATCTTGGCAAAGTCGGTTTAATCCTTGGAACAACAAACAAAGAAGAAAGACACGGAAAAGCGATGGCATAGATACTACAAGGCGGAAAAATTCAATAATGGCAAAGAAGTTGATAGGTAAATAAGTTGACATGGGAAGAGGTTTTGCAGGTAAAGGGAAAGCATCATTATAGAGCGAGGGAATCCACAAACACAGAGCGGCAATTTCCAAAGGAGAAAGAATAAACTCCCAAGGCAAATGCAAGGAGAGATAATCAGACAAACGCAAAGAGAGGAAGGAGCTATGCGAAAATAAAGGGACTAGTGGAAGAAGACAATTTGAACAGCTCAAGGCAACTCACTTGGATCAAAAAAGGAGCAACCATAGAAGCAGATCAACCTATGGAGATTCAATTCGAGATAAAAAAGAATTTTATAACAGGAATAATCAATGATCAAAGGGAGAATAAAGAAGTACAGGTGAAAAAGAATCAGCTCCCATAAGGGCAAGAAGTACGCATAATATGCAAGTTTACAGGAAGAAGAACAGCACAAGCGGAGTTGAAAGGTTATGGAGTAAGAGTTGATTAAGAAACATGAGAAGAGGACGAAAGGAAGAAAGGACGAACAAAACATTATACAAAGGGAGACAATAAAAGAATAACTAATGCGAATAATATCTCTCTTTCACAAAACAGGAACTAGCACAGTTGTTCACGGGCGTAAAGAAGGAGTTTTATGCCGCACGATTGATCCTCCCCCGACTCATATTTTTCACATATTTTCTATAACTGCCAGAGAGAAGCAATGAATAAGAGGGCGGCAATATAACTTTCTGTCACAAAGGAAAGCTGGTGCTGGTGCAGATTGTCCAAGATAGAGAAAACAACCTACTGGCCGCGCGTTCGAATCCGCACAGATGCATAGTTTTCTTTTTTTTAAGGGAGACAATAAAACAATAAGTATGGAGAGTCATACATTTCTTTTGCGAATAGCAACGTGTATAGATAGTTAAGGGCGAAACAAATGTGGTCAGTGTCACGCGTTCAAATCCCCCCACAAGCGTATTTTTTCGCATACTTATATTGGAACAGCTAAAGGGCGAAGACAAGGATAAATGTGCATGGTTGTTTGATTATGCCGCACACAAGAGGTAGCAAAGATGGTCGTAGGCAAAGGTTATGAGTCTAGTCGCAGGCGTTCGAATCCTATCTCACACAAATTTTTCAACCTATTTTTGGAATACAAAGAGCGAAGATAATGATAATCTTAAAGTGCGGTTACATACTTTCACCAACAAGAGCTTGCACAGTTTGTTAGGTGCGTTAAATTAGCGCAGTAGGAAGAAGGATCGAATCCCACCCTACGCATACCTTTTAGGTAACCAAAGGCGAAGATAAAGTCAAATATCAGCAGTGAGCATTTATTATATACTACAGAGTCTGCACAGTTGGTTCACAGGGAAGAGTACAATCCCGAAGTCATGCATTCGAATACCAACTCAAGCGTTTTTTTAACAATTGTTTATGGAAATAACAAGAGCGAAGAAATGAATAAAGTTACAGCATTGTATGTTTCCTTCGCACACAAGAAGACGCATAGATGGTTAAGGAAAGAAGATGCAAGCTTCAGATCCTGAGTTCAAATCCTACCTCTTGCACAAAGTTTTGCAGATTTTTTCTAAAAGAGCATACAACCGCATGACACCAAGTTTACTCACACTAGTTCAACACTTAGAAGAAAAGGAGCCAAGGCTACAATTATCAAGGGCGATATCAACGCAACAAGAGGAACTAATAACTACAAACTTACATCAACATAACTAGAGCACTGCAACAAGAAGAAAGAAATGAAAATTAGAAAAGGACATCAAACACAAAGAAAAGCGAAGAAGAGAGGAAACAACAATACGAATAAAAGAGAAAGGAAAAAATAAGACCTTATAATAAGACCTTAATAGAAGGCAACAAGGTTAAAACCTCTAATTAGGGAGGCTAGGCATCCAATTGTGGCGTGCATCCTAGTTCGCATAAAAGCAAGAGGCAATAATAAGACCTAACGCGCGTCATAATTGGAGAAAACCTATTTAGCATGACTCAGGTGAAAGCTACACCGACCCTGTAATCTGAGTCATGGAGATGTGGGGGGAAATGAAAGCCTATCCAGTAGAGACACCTTAGTTGAAAGACTAAGGTAAGAAGTTCTCTCCTAAGGAATGTAGAAACTTGATCAGGGCGCCGGGGTACATGGTTGAGTCAAGAGTGCCTGGGGCGTACCTGGCCACTCTTGGCAAGTCCTGACTATGATACACTCGGTCCTAAAGAAACCCCACTTAGGGTGTGGTCTCGTAACCATTAGCCATATCGACGGAGGGATAAGAGGCCACGAACACAACTGACTGCTTCAACATCCTTTTGAGGGTATTCCGGTTCGTCCACGTCAGAGTCGAGGATTATGACGCCGTCATGAATAGGGTATTCATGTTTATCCAGGGGTTCATATTTGCCCGAGAGCTGCTCATGCTCCACCCTCCGGCGCTTTAGCCAGGCAGCAAACCTTTCAGTCCTAGCACTTGTTGGCTGAGATGCTTCATCGCGCCTCCATTTTTCCTCCATGCCAACCGAAGCCAGGAAAACTTGGACACACTCTCAGACGATGCTCAGATGTACAAGGGACTTGGAATGTAGTTTGAGATACCAACCAACCATCTGCCTGATCTACCTTGGGCCAACCGACATCATGCTAGGGGAACGCTCATCTGGATGCCTCGTGCCATGTTCCAAGGACAAGCCGACCCACCTCTCCTGGTAACATCTGTCTACTTTGCCTCATAAGTTATATCTTTATTTATCACCATCTAGTGCTTACCCCGCAACAATGTCACTGTTACGTACTAAGCAGGGGACTTAATGTTGATGGTGGTTTTCGGTTCAGGGTCAAAATTGTGAAACCTTGTTTTTAATGCGCTGTCATCCTGCAAAGGAACATAAGCCATTTGAAAGTGATGAGTGCATAAACCTCTTAGCTCACAGATGTATTGAGCAATTCAGTATATTTGTATATATATAATTCACTTAGAATGGTGCATAGCAACAATCCCAAATATTCTATGAATTTTATTTTCCACCAACATTATTCACTAATGCATTGCCCGCCTAGTATTTTTCTATGCTATGTTCCCCAGCTGAACTCTCAATATTGGCATGACATGACGATTAATGTTCACTCGCAGCGGAGTAGCACGAATCTCCCAAAGTGTCAGTATTGAGATCTGCATGAAAACACTCACACAGGATGCACCACTCTCTGATAAAGAGACTTTTGTGTCAACGCGCTTTTAATTAAAAGTTAGCACGATCGACGCGCTTAAATTCCTTAGGGAAAACCTAGACTGTCCATGACAGTCTTAAGGAGCAATCACGGCCACACGATTTGGCCAGACAATTCAACGAGCTTATCCTCTTCCTAGCAGAACTAGGCGACCTCCATAAAGTCCACCAGCGGGCCCACTAGCATCCCTACCGATCGGAATACCTTTAATTCACCCGCAACACCCCTGATCGTTAGCGAGAACTAGGGTGATCGCGTTGTTGAAAGAAAGCTCGAACGAGCTAAGACCAACCATTACGGTCTCAATTTCATCACATCCGCCCAACTTAGCTAGCCTAATTGGACGGTCTAGATCTTCCTTCGAATGATCAAAGATGTGTTGGCGTGTTCACCGGCGACCCAGCTCCATCTCTGGTCGATCGACCTGCCCACGGAAGGCCAAGAGTGCATCAAAGCATTTGCTCAAACTTGGGTAAACGCGCTGTTTTGGAAACCCTAAAGTTGCGTTACGTCAACGTGCTACTGTCGCAAATCGATCACAACCGTCCATCTTCGCCAGCCAAATCGAATGGCTTAGATCAAATTTTAGGCGGCAAAATAGATGTCAGCATACTCATCGGCAACTCGCCTTTGCGTCTGGCCAATCAGCCCGCTCAAACTAGCGTCCAGTGCTTTCAATCGATTAGCCGAAATAGGGTTGGCCACACGGCTTCTAAACCCTAATTTGAATCAACGGCAGTAAGCAACTGTCGCAAATCATCTCATCCATCCAACTTCGCTAGCCTAGTCGGATGGTCTAGATTTATTTGGAGACCGACACGGTGATGCCGCGATCACCGGCCATCCCTCCTTCACAGGGAACGATCGGCCAAGTCATGGATCGTTCATAGGGTTCCCAAACGATCACTCAAAAGTGGCCATTCGCGCTACTTGAATGATTCAACAGCAGTCATTAACTGCCACAAAATCGTTTCAGCCACTCAACTTGGCTAGCTGATTTAAGCGGTCGAGATCTAACATGGATCGACCGATAGGATTTTAGAATGGATACCAGTCGCCACTCTCCTATAGGGCCTGACCGGCTACTCCCTGGGATGCGTGCGTAGCTCATACCGACGCACTGAAAGAGGGCGGTCACGCTCCTTTTAAGACATTAAGCTCCGCGACTAATTTAGAAGAACTCTAAAACAACGATGCTTCCTGCACATCGATTATTTTTAGCAGCTTGTTTAAAAGCGATGCTTCATGTGCATCAATTATAAACGATGCTTTATAAATATTGATTCCACAAATAATTTTATTATTTGAACTAAAAGCGCTATATGCTACTTTAAGCAACGAGTCTCATGACTTGACGCATTCAGCAGCCTGTTGTATATATTTTCCTACAAAATACTCGAGACATCAAACATGTCATAAACTGGGGGATGCTTACTGGGGTATTGGTATGGTGGTTTACCGCGTGCGGCGTGTAACACGCCCATTACGAGAAAGTGTCAGGAAAGGACGGACGGTTAACAGCAATGAGGGAGTAGTGGGTGAAAGGGTGACCGGCCTTCCCACATAATGGAAATATGATGGTCACCACCTTTTACACAACCCCACTTCTCCACTACTTAACTGCCTCCACTTCCTACGAGATCAGGGGTGCGCTCAATGACTTGTATAAATAGGTTTTTCAACCTTATTTTCAAACAAGTGTTATCAACACAAGTATCCAAAAAACACCTAGAACTGATAGCTTACGTTCTGCAAGCCAGTTCCACATTCATATACAAGTCATAAAACAGCCACACCTTCGTAATTCAACATTCTGATCTCAACACCTTCTTCGCTTCCCTCCCTAAGATCAACCCTTCTCCTCCACTTTGTGACCGAATTGAATCTGGAACGACCATTTCTTAGTTTAGGCCAGAATCTTACAGATTGATCTCTCGAATCTAAAAATACTCCCGTGCAGTGCATTTGTTTAGGGTTTGAATTCGTTTCTCATCAACACACCCAAATTTACCAAAAACAACAAAATCAGTTTTTACCCCAAAACATACATATATCATGTGTTCCTATGAGTCTCTTTACTTGTTTATCTTGTTATCTCTTCATCATGAATGTTAGATGTAGGATGTACAACTTCTTACAACTACATTACCTTTGTTTCTGCTACTTTAAGAAAATCATAGACAAATGTTTGGATTTATTGATCCTTTTATGCATATATCTTATTTACTATGATTTTGAAAAATCCTAGAAAAATGCATATCTTTGTATCCTAACACCTATAATGTTAATAGATTTCTTATATAGTTTGGATGAATTACTTTTGATCCAAACTAATCATTTGAATTTTTCATGTTATTTTGGAATTGGTTTGGAATGTTTATGGTTCTTTTTCTTTCGAATTATGTCCTACACCTATGATGCTAAGTCGTTTGAATGTAGTTGTCGTTTGTTTCAAATTTCTATAATGTTCAAAGTTTCTCAATTAAATCCTGTAATCGACCCCAATCTTGAATTAAACAATTACCGCCAACATATCTGAGGCTTGCCTCTTTTTTCAAAAGAATAAAACATAAAAATTTATGCTTATCGTATTGTCTTTCGAAAACATCCTCTAATCACTCTTTATTTTTTTTACTTTCTAATGATTCTTGCATATTTATTTTTAATTTTGATTTATCGACCTTCTAATTCCTTCCTCGCTTGGAAATCTGAAGAAAAAAAACAGAAACTCAAAAAATAAAAATAAGTAAAAAAAATAAGCCCGAAGATAGTTAGGCACCAAGTCACCAGCAGTTGCTTTCAACTACTGCGAATCTGCGATAGCCCCCTACTCAAAAGCGGTAATCTACCTTCTTCTTTTTTTGGAACCACCTCATGTATTTAGGGTTGCACACGGTTGGGTTCGGTGCGGTTATGGGTAAAACCGTTGACCTAACCGTGTATAACACGGTTTCCACTTTAAAAACCGTAACCGAACTGTATTGGAATCGGTTCGGTTATAAACAGATCCGCGTCGACTCAATCGGTTACGACTTTTAATCGGTTTTCACCGATTCATAAAATTAATCAAGAAAAAAAATGAAACTTACCATTAAATCAGATATAATGAATCAAGAATACAATTCAATTCAATAATTATAGTCATCAATTGAATCAAGATTACAATGAATAACAAACAACAACAATTTAGAAGATTACAATGGCCCATATAATTATTTGTTGTTTCATATGAATATACTAATAAAAAAAAAAAAAAAAAATGAGAAGAAGAAGAATATGATTCATCTGTTGTTTAACTAAAAATGAAATTCGTATGGTTTCCCATATGATAGCTATGATTCATATATCAAAACGGGAAGAAGAAGAAGAAGATGATTAAATTCATATATAAAGCTAGGGTTTCATCATATTCCATAACTGATTTGAAGTTGAAGATTTGTTTGCTGAAGATGATTATTGAATCACAGATGGAGAAAAGAAATTGTGATAGGGAAAGGTGGTGATTGTGATGTAGGTGATGGTGGTGGAAAGGGAAGAGCCGCTGCTGGAAAGAAAGATGAAAAAGAAAACGAAGTGGTCAGATGTTTAGGGTTTGTGTAATATACATTGAGATGGATGGCCAGGATGTAATTAAATGAGTGGTTATAGATGATTGGTTTTTCGGTTCGGTTAGGGTGCGGTTAATGGTGAAACCGTTGGCCGAACCGAAGATCTAACGGTTATCAAAATTAAAAACCGTGATCGTCTGTTGAATTATCGGTTCGGTTCGGTTACGGTTTGGTTTGTGCGGTTATGGTTCGGTTTACGGTTGCGGTTCGATTTCTGTACAGGCCTACCTGTATTCATTCTCTGTAAATCTTTCCTTTTTTATAGATCTCTAAAAAAAAAAATTTCTCTCATATTAAATGTTCTCAGTCTCCTTGCGTCTTCGTCCGCAGATACATCGATTACCCATAAATTTGAACTCCAAGTCGAGCCTAAATAAACCCTTCATCTCGACGATGACAACAACAAACCCAAAAATGGAAGAAAAAAGAGAACAAGAAAATCACTCAAAAAATTCTACAATATTAAGTTCCAAAGTGGAGAAAATGCAGGGTATCTTAGATGAAGACTCAACAGGTAACAATTGTGCTCGTCAATTGAGAGTTTGGGTTTATATCATTGGGTAAATTCATTTAATTTTTATGTAAGCTGTTAGGGTTCCATTGTTTACTGTGAACGGTGGTTTTAGTTTTGTAATTTCAGGTGGTTGGGACAAATGCTGGGAGCAAGGATTGACACCATGGGATTTGGGTCAGCCAACGCCTGTACTTCTACAACTTCTTGACAAGGAAACCCTTCCCAAAGGCAGAGTTCTAGTCCCTGGATGTGGGGCTGTGAGTTTCTTATTATCACACTTTTCTTTAGAACTTTAGGTTATTACACCTCACAGTTAACTTGATTTATTAAGAACTTGTCTTCACACCCGAGACAATCATTAATGATTCTCCAAAATTGAGTTTTGGAAAGTACAGATACATGGTGCTTTTACTGTTTTGTAAGTTAAGTTTGCACCTTACAATCTGTAGACTACAGATATTTTCTTTCCCTTATATTTTTCGCAGCTTACAGAATAATCAAACTGGCAGGGACACGACGTGATTGCAATTGCGAACCCTGAACGTTATGTTGTAGGCCTGGAATTGTCGGAAAATGCCATTAAGAGAGCAAGAGAGGTAAAGTTTGCATACCGGGCAATTAGATTACTGTTTATAAATTTACTGTAAGCTATTGTTCTTTAGGTTTGAATAAAGAATGTACATAATTCTAGGGAGGAGGAGAGGTGTGGAAAATAATGTTACTTTCCATTGGTACCGATACCTTACAAGCTTGGACAATTGTGACTTAATGGATGAATTTGTCATCTATGCCTATCTAATTTCACACTGAGAGTAAGAGTTCATGTATCTTGCCCAAGAATTAATATGTGTTCAGAATGTGGTGTAGGACTAGAAAACATGAAATCAATCTCAGATTAGTGGACCTGTTTTTTCCTACCTGATTAGCTCCTTTATGCTACTGATTCTAGTCCGCTAAGCACCTTACTTTTGGTAGATATTAGTTCTTTCTTTTGTATCTAAAATATTACCTGCCTAACCTTCTGCGTAATTTGTCACCCAGATATCTTCGTCATCACCAAATGCAAAATGTTTTGAGTTTATAGAGACGGATTTCTTCACTTGGCGTCCAACCGAGTTATTTGATCTCATATTTGATTATACGTAAGTCGATAATTTATCGACTTCTTTCGTTCAGTGGGATTTATCCATGTTACTAACGTTAAAATGGAGCACTGTAGGTTTTTCTGTGCAATTGAACCTCGCATGAGAGCATCTTGGGGAACACAAATACATGAGCTGTTGAAACCAGATGGGGAGCTCATAACTCTAATGTTTCCTGTAAGAGCAAGGACCCATTTTTTGCTCATCGTATATCTGTGTGACTTCGAGTTTTCTCAAATGATAAAATATAGTCAATGGAAATTTGTAACTAAATGCAAATGAGTTAAAATTGCAGACTGATGATCGTGATGGAGGTCCACCTTATAAAGTCTCTGTGGCCGAGTAATTTCTAAATTCGATCTTTTTCTTTAAGTTCAATGGCTTCCAAGTTTTTTCTTATATGTTATTACTATAGCTCGTACCAGGTGAATGAGTGTTTGTGTTTTCTTGGTATCTTCTAATTAACTATCAATATTTACATCTGTCTGCAGTTATGAAGAGGTTTTGCATCCCTGGGGATTCAAGGCGACTTCTATATTAGATAACGAGCTAGCTGTAGGACGACGAAAGGTATGTGACATCCTTTAAAATTTTAGTACAGAATTCCCTGCAAGGTATGTGATCCCCCTGCTAAACATCCGACGGTGGTAAGGTGCGACTCTTACCACTGTTGTGATGTGATTATTCGCATGACAACATGTCTCTGTCAGTAATGTATGTCAATGACGGGCGAACGGTAAAGCCACCCCCTCTCCATATCCCGCATTAAAACAAGTGTTCGGGTCCATCATTAACCTAGTTTCTCAAGGCCTGATGGCTGATACTATATCAGTGATGATATAATTAGACGATCTTAACTTGCTCTTAAGAAATCAAGTGTGGCAACTACATCAGTTTTGATTCTATGGTGTGTTAGATTAAGGCTCATGCTTAGTGTGCCACATTATGCTTTTAAGTGCCGTATAATATATTTAAACAAGAGGATTTCAATCACATGCTTAAAATGACATGACACTGACATTTCCACTTTATCCATCCTATGGCACCCAAATGAGAATGAATTTTAAGCTGATTTTTTTGTTGAGGATGATTTTCTCATTATGTAGAACTTTCTCTCCTAAAATCAGCATATTTCTAAAATGTAACACTATCATTTATGAGTTTGAAGATAAATGGTATCCAAAGTATCTGTTTTACAACAAAATTACACTCATTGCTGATATAGTCACAAATCTTAAAAATCGCTGATTTTTGTAGATGATCTACATGATGAGAACCACATTCTCACCAAAAATTAATCTGTAGTTCATATCAATCTGGACTCCACTAGACATTGTAACCGCAGTGTCATTTTAGCATATCAATGGAAGTTTGGAACCCCCTCCTCTTTAACTAGTAGTGTATTATTATCGGTAGGCGGTAGCATGCTTAATAATGTCTCCAAATCATGGGAACCCAGACTTGGTACTATACTAGCATACTGGATACCCCTTGATGTGCCATAAAGGCACAAACTAACATGTGCCGTACCTGAACTGCATAGCTTAATATAACGAAAATGCTAGATTCACCGGGATATTTGTCCCGTGAAAATCACCGCGTGAGATAGAGAGGGGGGCCCACATTTGCCCATTACTAATCCCGATGGTGAGAGCGCTGTGCTCGACCATTGATTCCCCTCTCGGTGTCTTTCACGGTTCCCATTCACGGTGAGTGTAGGTTTACTCTTAATATAAAGTGCTTTAGGTGATACTGGGTGGGGACAGTAGAATTTTGCTCCTGATAGTATTAGCAGAAAAGACGGAATATCGTGGGACCAAAAAATTGATTAATAAGCTCTGTAACTTGTTACATTTTTATATCTATCGATTTTGAGGTGTTTTATGCGATAGAATGAAAAAGACGGAAGCATTAAGCTCAAATGTCTTTACTGTTTATTCTTTAATGGAGTTTTAGGGATGACTGAACTTGTTGTTTTCACTTGTGCAGGGATGTGAGAAGCTTGGGAGATGGAAGAGGTGTCTAAATCATTCTCAATTATGAGCAATCAAAAGAGAAGAAAGCTAGTACTAGTGCCTAGTAATATTTAATTTTTCTTGGCTCATAAACACAGGCAGAGATTAGTGACAATCACAATGACAACCATCTGATGATACAATCCCATTTAGAGCAATAGCATATTCCTTATTATACAACATGTAATTTACCAACTTAGGTTGCTGTCGAATCAGTGGTGTATTAATCCAATGGTTGCGGTATCCCTATGTTAATCTTACCTTAAATATTTGAAATAGACGATTGATGTCTGCTAGCGCAAGAATATCAATAGTCAAACTTGGTATGGTTTGTTCTTTCACATTTTTTCCAAACTTCTCACTGCAAAGACTGAAATAGCCCAAAACTGTACTCTCCTAGGAAAAGTTCTTTGATGAAAATCGAAAAAAATTGTGCCAGCCAGCCTCAGCTTCTGTAGTATATTTTTCCTCGTTTTGGCTGTGTTTATGGAGGGTTTACCATATCATTTTATCGGTCTCTTGGAGGTTGATTGTATAGTGTACAAGTATCTGGCCAACCTGTAATTCTTTGCTTCTAATAAACTAGGTAGTAGCTTAGGTCTCTGTCAAGAGTGGCTTAACCAATTGATCTCTACTTACATCCCTTACATGACTGTTGGGAGTTTTCTAGTTCTAGACTGAGATGAAAATGAAATGCGCA
>JAJJMB010009041.1:34698-60040 GCA_023531105.1 Papaver atlanticum | reverse complement strand
ATTTAGATGCCAAAATGCATTCTTGATTTAGTCACTAAAGTAGGTTTCAGACTAGATTAGGTTTAAGTAGTAGAGTATAGAATCAAAGCTACCATTGAAGAATTGAGATTGGAGACTATACCAAGACATCTTGGAGAACTTTACTAAAGGTTAGTATCAAAACCATTGATTCTCTTGTTTACTCTAACTATTTATCTATCGAAACAAGTGCTCACTTTATGAAACACATCTTATGATGGTAAATATACATTTATGTATGCGTTCGAGGATATTTGAGCCCAAGACTTTTGTGAGAACACTACACCATTTTAAGGGATTAGCAACGACACTAGTGACGTTGCGAATTTTGTGTTGCTAATCCCCGTTGCTATTTTTTCGCAACGGCAAACATCTGTTGTGAATTTTGCAACTGCACGTACGAGGTTGCGAATAGCAACCGCGCTGGGTTCAAGCATGCGAAGTGCGCGTGTGGTCGGGAACACTGGGACTACTTTTTAAGCCCAAGTCAACATCCGGTCAAGTCTTCATTTTTATTTTTCCACCCTTTACCCATATTTATTTACCTATATTTTTCATTATCGAGTTTATCTTCTCATTTTTTTCTCCGCCACAGAACACCAACTTCATCTCTCTTTCATCTCCTCTCCACAGAAGCTCTGAAGAACCACTGAAATCAACCAGGTTTTAAATCTCTTTCATAATATTTTCATTTCAGTTTACAGGGTTTAAAGATTTTACGATTTTAGAGATTTTCATTTCAGTTTACAGGGGTTTGATTTCTAGGGTTTCAGCTATGAATCCTATACGATTTTATCTTTTTGTTTCGTTTAATCCCATTTGTTTCTTCTTACTCTTGTTAGGTGGGTTCTAATATTCTTTTTATGATTCATCTTGTTTGTTTGAAGTGAAGAAGAAAACCTAAACCCATATCACGGTCTCCTCTTCAAACATCATCATCAATGGATGAAGATGATCAGGGTGATATTGGGTAATTCTCTATTTTTTATTCTTTTTTATCAATTTTCACCAAAATTTTCAATTAGGGTTTCCAATTTTCTGTAATTTTGAGATTTTCGAATTGATTTCTTGGACTCAGAAATACAAGGATGAACCAGTTGAGGACGTTATGGTAAGTGGATCAATCAAAAAAATTTTGTTTTTGGTATAATTTTTTTTATTTTATTGATTGTGATTGCAATTGTATTTGTGATATTTGTAGGAAGGTGATGAAGTGGATGTTGAAAATATTTATTGAGACGAATTCAAATCTTAATCACCAGCTTTACCATCACTTATTGGGTATAGACCAATCTGAAGATGTTTTATGTTGGAAAGATCCAGAAAATCCCAAGTTTTTGTTTGGGGCACAAGTTATGGATGATGGGAAGGTAATATTCACCAACACTGTACCTGAGATTATGTTTAGTGTTTTAGTCTTTCGCTATAGCTTTTCTGTTGATGCAAAATTTAATTCGACACTAATGGCTTTATCTGAATACTAAATGTTGTATGTGTGCTTTGACACCTTAGACAAGATACATATTACTAATTTGCAGAGAAGTAAATGCATAGTATTCCCATAAGCTAGTTTCTTAAGCATACGAGATAACAAGGTGTATTGACGTTCAATGTTAAAGAGTTCCATTGTGCCTTCTTTATTTTTGTTGTACAAAATGCTTTATCCACTTCAATATGGTCCTGGACCCTAAAAGATATCTGACACCACTTGTCTTTTGTAAAACAAAATCTGAGTTTCTTAACTGATCTCTCAGAGAGGAGAAGTAGCGCTTCGTGACTGATAAATTCTCTTCATTGAGAGTTGTTTCTAGTTACAATATTTTTAACTTGTTGAATCATTTTCACTTTGATATGCAGCATGTTCTTTTGTACATTAACGAGAGCTGCGACCCAGTTAACAAGCTTTATTTTTGTGACCTGTCAACACTTCCCAATGGGCTCGAAGGGTTTAAGAACAGAACTTACATGCTTCCTCTTGTTAAGCTTGTTGAATTGGCACAGTCTATGGGGTTTCTGGAAGGCGCAAAGACAGTGAGGTTTTCATTGGATTTACTAGATTTCTCACCCCTGGTATTATATATCAATGCAACTTCGCAGTGGAGACACCTGAAATGAAGATATTCCGTGAAATCGTGTTTTATGGATTTGATCATACTGAGTTCCAGGTTAATCAGGTAACTATGATATATTTCTCACAGCTTAGCTCTAGCATATTATGTACTTTTTTATATATTATTATGCACTAAGGGTATGGTGGCTGGCAAGGCCAATCTGATACATATTTTCTTGACTTACGTAGTAGGACTACGAAGGTTCTTTTTTTCTTAAGACAATTAAGGAGTTCATGAAACTAATATTGGAAGTGATATAATTTGGGGAATCCGAAAAAAACAGTGTACCTGATTACCTGTATATCACACCTATGCATACAGGCTTTTGTTGCTTAAACCATTCCATCTATTAATTATCTTCATATATTTCTTCCGCATGGATTTCATTTTCAGGTTTTTGTACCTAGCAAAGATGGAACTAAAATACCTCTCTTTACCGTGTCAAAGAAGAATATTATATTGGATGGCTCACATCCTTGTTTATTGTATCAGCAGAACTATTCTTACCAGGCATTTAGGAGTTGTCTTCTGCATAGCCAACATTCGCGGTGGTGGAGAGTACAGTGAAGAATGTCATGAAGCAGGGTCACTATAAAAAAAAATAGAATTGCTTAGACAACTTTATATCTGCCGGAGAGTATCTCGTGTCCGCTGGTTATACCCAGTCCAAAAAGATGAGTATTAAAGGTGGCAGGAATGGTGGACTTCTAGTTGCTGCTACCATAAATCAGGTCAGGTTGTGTTTCTTTTATATTTCCCTCTTACAGTTAACATATGGAGTGCATAATTTTTTTTGCTAAATCACAACCCTTTTTTTGGGTGACAGGGACCTGATGTTATCGATTGTCGTCGAGAACACGCTCACGTGATCTAGAAGATGTATTCAGTCGATATGGAAGGTAATTACACAACATTGCACATGTTTAGAATTGTGTTTGTCACTTCTCTGGATTGCATTTGCGGATGATTTCATCGAAGGCCAATTGATGGCCATTTTTTTAAAATTGAATCGCAGTACTACTAGCTTTGTCTTATCTTTATCGAGAAGCTAAATCATAAGGGGTTGTACATGGGTATGCAGCCTTGTATTTGTCAATTCTATGTGTCTCGTCTGAAAGACCCGTGCCTTATATCCGTATTTAGGGTATTTTCCTCCAAAATTGAGTCCTCAGAGGTGTACACATTTAAGTTCCGCATATGTATGTGTGATTGTGTATGTATGTGAAATAGCTTATTTAACTTGCGTTTCCCATATTTAGCTCATCTAATAGCTTATTTAACTTGTGACATCTGTATGTTGTTACTTATTTGTTTCTGATTCAAGGCAGACAAGTTTAATTTTCATCAGTGGATAAGTAGCCAATTAGTATGGGTGGGATTATTCCCTCTTGAAGTGTAATGGTGACATGTGGAACGTCACGTAGCATCTTTTAATAGTGTATTCTCTGTCCATCTTGTCTTTTCTTAGGAATTTAGTGATCCAAGGGATGCTGATGATGCAAGATATGCTGGTACCTAAATCTGCTTCCAGGCCATGCATGGACTTCAGATTATGGTTGCTCAGATAAGGAGGAAGAGTTCCAATGTCTTATCAAGTAAGACTAATCTTGATTGTTGAAATATGCTGGTATTATTATAACATTGATAGGACCAGGGAGTATTAAATTAGATATGATTCTATACTGAGATAGATTTCTTGGCAGTAAGTTATTTTTACCAAACTGTGATAGATCTCTTACGGTTAAGTTAGGTATAGCAAGACTGATGTCTTCGTTTCTTTGGCCTTGCACTGATACTTGTATACAAAATTACATATATCTTTAACACGTGAATTTTTACTTTCAGACCATGCAATATATCCTTTGCACAAGCTTGGAGAATAGGCCACAGACCAACCCAATTATTGGTCGACCACACCATTTTAAGGGATTCACATGGTTTCAAATATAAAAGCTTATTAGTGCATCTGCACTATGTCGTTTATTCTGATTTATAAACCCCTTCAACTGCGTTTACAGTCTCTTAATTTTTGTAGAATGGTTGTTGTTGGTTCCAGTGTTTGCTCATTTATTTATTTTTCATATCAGGTCTGGAGACTGCAAACTGCCTTTGGTGAGCAAACAGAAATCACAAGTGGGTCTATGAAAGTTTTCTTATCACAGATGCTAAGGTCAGTGGACTTAAGGGAATGAATCTAATTTCTCAATAGAATTTGGTGCTACCACTACCACTACTTATATAGTAGTCAACACATGAGACACTAAAATCATTTGCTTCTTCCATTACCAAAATTTAAGTTTTTTCGTCGTCGTCGTTTGACAAATGATAGCTTACTAATTCATGTTTTCTGCAATTATATACCTCATTGCAGGACTACTCTTTACTAATTCCTCTCTACTTCTATACAACCATTTTTTCTTCTTTTTGTGGGATTTAAACAACTCTTATCTACTTTAGGCTAACTCATATGGGCTAGATTGAGCTGCTAGATTGGCCAAAAAGTGTTGTAAATCAAGAAAAAAGTGTGGTCTAAAAGTTAACACTACTTCTCTCTCCTAGAAAGTGCTCGCAGTTCAACTAGCAGCGAGTTGAAACGCTGAATCATTCAGCGCTGAAAAAGTTACCTTAGCGCTGAACCGTTCAGCGCTCACAAAAATCACACGGATCACAAAAATCACAAAATTTGATCTGACGGCTGAAATTTAAAGCGTTGAACCAAACAGCGCTGGGCAGTGGTCCCAACTGACATGGACTGCTAATCTAGTTGCTAGATTAGCACTCCCATAGGACTTAGGAAGTTGCCCTAGCTGACGTGGACTGCTAGATTAGAAGACCATAGGATTTAGCCTAACAGGTATCAAATAATGAATCAATTGAACCAGCACAATAAGTAGCACTTCAGGAGAGCCTAATGGTTTGCTCACTCACTGTTGTTAAGACTTTGGGTTATGTAATAGAATATGGGAACAATTATTAATATTGGTTTTGAAATCTGAAGTAAAGTGTTTTGATTTTTTCGCTTATCATTGTAAGTTTTAGACTATTGAAGTAATGATAATTTTTGCTATATGTATCACTTTTGTGTTCAGTTGATAAAGATGTTGACTTAACATATAACATTGAGAAACATAATTTTATGAGCCATGGCTTAGTAATGAAGCCGTGGCTTAGAATCAAAGCCACGGCTTCCTTTTAAGCCATGGCTTCATTCTGAGCCTTTTTTTTCTGTTCCTAAAAATATTTAGCAACGGCAGACCTCGGTTGCGAATAAACAATGTAGCAACGGCAACGTCCATTGCGAATCCCCGTTGCTGACCAAGAGTTGCAAAAGAGCTTAAGCCGTTGCGAAAAACTGCAACACGTTGTTTTGCAACAGGGATCTGCCGTTGCGACCCCAGTCAGCAACATCCAGGGGTCGTTGCTAATCCTTAAAAATGGTGTAGTGGAATTAAATTTGTCTCTGGAAGGTTCATCATGTTGTGGTGAATGAAATTACAAATCCGAAAAGCCAAGAATCACTCAGTTCCGAGTTATAACGAAAAAGATATGAGTGATTTATTAAAGCAACAGTTATATGTGTGGCTAAGGTTGATTTCGTGAATAAGAAGTTGTATATGAACTTTTAGCAACAGTTCACGAACTAGAACGTCAATACGTGACTAAAGGCCTTTTTTAGTCAAGTACTTGTATTTCCTTTCCTAGACAAGGTTGTTTTATTTCCAAGCAATCTAGCCTTGATAATTCACTATAAATAGATGTTTCATGTAATTACACAAACTATCCCTTGGAAAATTATGTATGTGTTGCATAAGGTTGTTTTCCACATCTTTATTCTTCACGAACAAGAGTGAGATTCCAAAAGTCTTTACCTGAGGATCCTAAATCACAGGGAAGTTATCTTCTTTGATAGTTACGGAACTTGTTTCTAGGTGTTTTTCATAAACCACACATTTGATAGATCAAGATATTTCTATACTATTTCTAGATGATCTTGTGAGGGAGAATCAATTAGGTCGTAGAACGTGTAAACCCTAATTGTTGATGAGCATCTTCTAAAGAGAATTAACGTTCTGCTAGAAGATTTTCAAGAGAATCTTCTAAAGAGAATTGGAGTTCTGCTAGAAGATTTACAAAAGCAATTCCTAAAGAGAATAGTTGGTCTGCTAGTTGTTTTTTTTTGGTGCACGAATACGATTGAAGCAGGTATTACATCTAATCTGAAATCTGGTAGTAGGTATTTGGGATAACAACTTAAATCAGTGTGTTCAATCTGGAGTAGGTCCCATAATTTTTCTACAAGATTATAGTTTTCCTTGTTAGCAAAAATCTCTGGTGCATGTGTTATTTCTTTCCGTATTATATTGTTTTAACTGTATCATTGAAATATCACAGATTGTATGTTGTTAAACCTAGATAGTATTAACTCAACCATAAAGAACCTACAAGATTCATTCTTGTTTAATTCGTGTCTTGAAACATAGATTACAAAACTTATTTTTGTTGGAATTAGGTTCGTGTACAGTTTGGGTATATACTTGGTTTACCTTGCTCAAACAATCTTGTATACAGTTTCGTAATCGAACTTATAGATTGTACAAGGATTGTCCATATAGGTTCTTGAACGAAAAAGTTGGTGGTGTACTAGTTACCCTATCCTTTTCAAAATTGAATGCAGAAAACAAAAAAATACCATTATTAAATGCATTTTGCAATTACAAACATGATATAATATATTATTATTTTATTACAAAATCAACTAATATTCATTTAGCAAGTAGAATTTTAACAAAATTCTTTTGAGACCTTTAAAGAAAAATAACAAGATTAGAGAATTCAACTTAAACTCTAACAAATTTAAAATAGGTCATTTTCCATAAAAAAATCCATGTATGTAAAGATTTCAATTATCTTAACCACGTAAAAATGCTTCTCTACCTTAATAGTGTATGAGAATCCATGATAATTGATAACTTTTCCTTCTTTTTTTTAAAAAGAAAAGAAAAAAAGAATACAAATCAATTAAAAAAAAATAGGAAAATTTATTAAAAATTTATTGTTACCTTTTCCATTCCTATGTTGACTTTCATCGAATCTTCACCATTAAGAACAAAAAACCCAACATATCTATGTCGCACACACCAATACCATCAACGGGATGATCAAGTCCAAACACTCCCTCTCGTTCTTCAAAAACTTATGGTACAACCAATACCTTTCGATTTGACCTAATCTAACTATGATACCTAACTTAATAAAACTTCAGCCAGTAAACATCATTCTACATACCTAGGTGTTGATGGTGGATTTTCAACGAAGGATAAATTCGTAAAATCATATATGAAATTATGTATTTCTGGTCAGTATCATAAGAAATTCATATCTTCACCTTCCGCAAGAGAAGTGAATTCAGTTCCGTAACATCATCAAATATAATAATATATGATGGTAATATTAGGGCTTCTGAAGTGGAACCTTCAATATTTCATGTATTCTTCAGTTAAGCTGAAAGACTCAGCATTTCTTATTTGAATTCGGAATTCATCTCCGGTGTATGAACTTCCCCAGAACAATATTCAGAACAAATATGATGATTGTCGACTGATATATGAATCAAGTAAATACTCCTAGACAGATTGCCTACTAGTATAGAGCGACTACTTTAATTAAACCTAGCTATTGCAGTATTCATCGGTTGAATTCCTAGAAAAATACACTAATTAAACCCTAATATTCACTTACTCAGATTCATGGCTTTTTTCAGTCCATGGAATAGTAACGGATACTCACCGTTCGAGCATAACGAGCACCCCACGAGTAAGCTCCGGGTAAAAGGCACGAGTGTACTTAGTGATAATGCTTAAAGGAGCATCCAAAAATATGGAAGAACAAGGATATGGAAGTTGTATTAAAATAGAAAAAGGAAGAGATATATAATAAAAATAAAAAGAAACAGTGAGGGTGGGCCCAGACTACCTAATGCTCAGTAAAGCATTATTTTAATTATTGTTGGGTTTGTTTACAGAATTCACCGTTACCAGGAATTTATAATCCCATGGGATTACAAATTCTGGGATTCATGTAAATTCCTTGTGTGTTTGGTATCTCAATTAAAATTCCTAGGATTTATAGAGTTTTCTTGTATTAAAGTCGTTATACCGTTTGGCATTACCCTAAAATCTTAAAATTGCATATATATATATGGGATTTAGAGTTTAAAAAAAGTGAGTCCATAAATCCCTTAATAAGTTTCCCAGCAAATCTTAGGGGGGAGGGGTCGGATTCCATATGGAGGATTTGCTGGAAAACTGAATCCCGTAGGAAACGTGATTCCAAGGATTCGGGCAATCAAACATACAGAGGGAAACATAATTCTACCAAATCCCCTGGACCCATAAATTCCACCTTTAAAATTCTGCATCCAAACCCACCATATAGTTAAAACACTAATTAATCATCCTTTCACCAACTGCTCTGCAACTGACTTTGGTGAATGCTCAGTCAAGCATTGGACGTCACATGGTCGGTCCATCACCACCTATGGTCGGTCCCTCTCACATACATTGGCACAATGATTGACGAATCATCCATCTGCCAAAATTAGGGTTTTGAACCTAATGCTCTGCAAGGCATAATTCTGAACATGTTCAAACACCAGTAATTTTTATGTTGATTAAGGAATCAACATTTTTCTTAATAATTTAATATTCGGTCAGCTACCAATATTTTATTAATATTTTACTGATTCAACTGCCAGTTGCTCTACAAAGCAATATTAATTCAGCTATCAATATTTGAGCAATATTTCATATTGATCAGCTATCAATATTTTTTGGTTCATCAACCAACATCCAATTGGTTTGTCAGTCAACCAATATTTTAATATTATAATCTCTTCTTCGTCATTCGACTTACTCGTGACATATGGATCGCAGATGAACCTTCTATGATCATTCAACAATAATCATTTTCATACGGCTTCCTGTCAAATGCTTGACGCATCAACATAATTGTTTATGGTCGATTCAGCAATCTCATTAACCTATGCTCATCAATCCAAGTCATTCAATTATCATTACTGCTTCAACTAGCATACTGATATGTCGCGGTCATCAGTGACCTAATTCAACATCCATGGTCCACAAAGCATATTGCTATCTCAACAGACACTTTATGCTTCTTCCATCATAATCATGACTTATGAACTTTGTACAATTCATCAGTTAAGACTCATAGTCTAACTAGGTCAAAGATTGACCACACATAAGATACGTCTGCAGAGCAGACTTCACATGGAACATCAATTCATGTCACATGGGGGGATAAAATTAGGATTTTGGTCTGGCGGCCTACATCATGTGCGATGTGTGGTACATCCACGATGAAAAATGTGAGTATGTCGTGTTGACAGTTGAAGGACTAAATTAATAGTGTATGGACAATCAACCAAGTCTTCCATGCAAAGTGGAAGTGGTTTATGCACGTTCTCCCACTTCCCCATTCTTCCACTCTCTTCAACTGTCGCCACTTACAAGAGATCGATGTGCTGCAATAAATAGGTTTCTGAAACTGTGATCTGATAACGGAGACAACTGAATCGAGTAAGACTCAACACACAATTATCAATTATCAAACACATACACAGGATTTCTCTCGTATACACAGAGAAGTCATCTTCAAAGTAGTTCAAAACATCACATCATCAATTAATCAATCTCCATTGATCTCCACACACTCTCAGCTTCCCTCCCTACAGACCGACCCTTCTCCTTCCTTGTCACCGAATTGAATCTGGAATGGCTATTGTCTTGGTTTAGGCCAAAGTAATAAAGATTAGTCTCTCGAAATCAAAGTACTCGCGTGCAGTACATTTGTTTAAAGGTTCGGATGATTTTTTTTTATCGAGCACTTGACCCCTGCACCACTTTTTACCAGAAAACCAACAAACCGTTTTTACCCGCAAACACTATATAGCTAGGATAAGGTGATCTGTGGGTGAGCAGTATGCATCAGAAAAGTGGTTCCGTATTTGATATGAACACATTATCTTAACCACTTGGACTTATATGTGCAAGACCTGTAGACCACCATGAATTTGTTTTGGAAAATACAATCGTTGCCGCTTTGTTCAATGCCAAAATCTAGGGTTACTGTTACAACCAATTTTCCTATTGGATCTCTCTAGATTAGTAACCAATATTCCCTCTCCAAGATTAGCAGTTGCCATGAAAGGATAGAAAATCATGGCCGATAATGCTAGAACTAATCATAGGCATATCAATCATTGAATGAAGAGTAAATTGGAAAGATCCCATTTCGTTACAAAATTTCATTACTCGCGGGCTCCACTAATAATCTCTTTTATTTTTAGAAAAAAATAAATAATGATTTCCTAAATTTTGGGCTGAAATATATTTCCACAACCTCTATTCCTTTTATTCATGCAATTTTTTCACCTTTTAATTTTGCATAGGTAACGACTCAAGTGTGCACCATCACAATTTATCTTCAAAACAAAATAATTCATGCAAAAGAAACGTCACTAACACTAATTAAAGGGATCAATCTAATTACAGTTAGAGGAATATTTCTTCCTCGCTAGACATGTATAAATAGAGGAGCCTATTTTTTCATGCGTACCTTCATACTCATTTACTCCTTTTCCAATTTATTCTCTAGATTAAAAATAAAAAAATTGTGCTATGCTTAGTTGCATCCCCACCTGCTTCGTTTTCAAGTATGCATGTTTGTGATAAAGACAAACCCTTAGTTCTCATATTTAAAGAAAATGGTAAGAGCCAATGCAATCACTGCTTGGATTTACCAGTGATCGATGAAAATGAGCATAATGCTTATATATATATATATATATTATAATCATCAGAGCACAGTCAGATCAGGAGGTCATGGGCTCGAATGTATCTATTCGCAATTTTTTGGGTTTACTCTTAATAAAGAACTAATGGGCTTAGTGGGCCGAGTTTGCTAGCGGATCTGAAGAATAAGTGAGCCGAATTAAATAGTCATCCAAGTCGCGAATCTAAATAATGAATGATGTTTTGGGGACTACTCAAAAAAGGTGGGGACTACTCTTCTATTTTGGGATGGATATTTGAAGTAAATTTGAGCCACCCCTTAACTTAGTTTTTTTCTAATACCAAACTTGCCCTTGGTGATTAAATTAGTTAGTGTAATGATTAATTAGTGTTAGTGTAATGATTGATTAGTGAGGTTAGATTAATTAGCTGAGTGTTTTTACAAGAATAATTTTTGAGAATAAGGGGGTTTTGGTTTTTTTTTTTTAAATGGTTGATTTCGAAATGAGGGTTTTGGGTACTTAGGTATACTTCAAATTTAGTTAATGTTGCTTGAATTGACAAAAACTTTCGAAAAAATGAGAAATTTATAAACTGATTTCGACCATGGAAATGAAGTTCGGCTACGACATCTGAAGAACAGGTAGCCGAACTCATCTGCAAGTGTAGTTCGGCTAATGGTTCTGAAGACACAGGTAGCCGAACTCATCTTTAATGGAGTTTTTGCTTTCAGAGAAAAGTTCGGCTAGGAAAAAGAAAGTTGCGACGTAACCGAACTAAAAGTTCGGCTGGGAATTTTTTTCTCGACGTAACCGAACTCAATATATAGGTTTTCAGAAAAAAGTTCGGTTAGTAGAAAAAAATTGCGACAAAACCGAACTAAAAATTCGGCTAGGAAAAAAAAGAAAAAAAGTTGCGAAGTAACCGAACTAAAAGTTCGACTGGGAATTTTTTTTTGCGAGGTAACCGAACTTTTTTCTGAAAGAAAAAACTCCATTAAAGCTGAGTTCGGCTAGTTCGACAAACTGTTTCACATAATTCCTAGCCGACCTTCTCTCTGCAACTTTCATTTTCAACTCATTTTGATGATTACTTCTCATTTCTTCAACCAAAAACGAATGACAAGTAATGGGTTTGTGAGAATATCTTCGTTAATGATTTAAATTAAGCTATATACATTGAGGTGGTGATGGTTGGTGGTGGTGGTAGTTGGAGGTGGTAGGTGATGGGCGGTGGTGGGGGGGGGACGGTGGTGGGAGGAGGTGGTGGTTATATATATATAGGTGATTATTAGGTTGGTTTTAAATTAAATTAGGTTAAGGGTAGGTTAGTCATTTCCACACTTTAGGACACCCCTTATAAGTATAGGGTGGACATTCATATAACAAAGTAGTCCCCCACCTTTTTTGGGTAGTCCCCAAAACATCATTCTAAATAATTCGTGAAGTATACATCAGGGCCATATAACACGCTTACCTAGTTCGGACTTCCCGCAATACAGACAAATTATTCGGTATGTATGGTAAAATTGGTATCATTCGCGAATGATACGGCTGACCAGGACCCAAACAATTCGGTACCTTTTATTAGAACCCGTGCAATATTTTAATCTCATATATTTAATTATAACTAGTTATTTCCACACTTGATAGCTAATTTGTAATTTTATTATACTTAAGCCAAATTGATTCGGGGAATGGTGGTTCATCCGAACTTAGATGATCAGTATTGAGAAGTAATGACACAAGAAAGTTTTGCCATGCAAGACAAAATTATCTCCAAGCTTGGTTTTCCATATGTTAATCGGTGTCACCTATGTAAAAGGACAAGGAGTCTTTGAATCATATTATTTGGTATTGCAGATTTTCTCGTCACCTTGGACATTGATTTCTAGAGTTTTTAACTTGAATTCGAGTCTTAATATGATTATTTCTTACAATAAGTTAAGCCAAGAAGTAGGATGGTCAAAGACCTTTGGCTTGTGGCCAATATAGATATTCGAACTGAATTATGGAAACTTAGAGATAATTCATTTTGTGACAGGATCAATAAGACTTTCCTTTTGCTTCAGTCCTTAGCTTTCTTGGAGACATGAAGTGTGGTTTATCTTTCTAACATTGCAATATCACTTCTGTAGTAGCATTCATTTTTAAGAATTTCTTGGAATCCTCTTTTCATTTCAATTCAATCTCTTCTGTGAAATTTTTATTTTTGGACCGTTGATTTGGTGATTTAGGCGAATGCTCTGTTGTAAACTTCCTTGAGTGAAGGTCGGATGTGTCCACTGAAAGAATTTCTGATTTCTCCCTTTAAAAGAGCATTTATGAATAACATATACAACACTTTTTCACGTGTTTTGTCAACATAAGCTTTCATGGCTTTGAACCGTCTGAAAAAGTCGGTGAACCTTTCCTCCTCTCCTTGACTGATTTTATAGATATCATCCAGAACATCTCATTGCTCGATATTGCAAGAGAAATTTTAAATGAAGTAGAGTTTTTCATTGAATGTCTGTATTGAGTTTGGTGGTAGACACCTAAACCATGTCATACCATCGTCTTAAAGGATAATGAGGAAGAATCTTTCCACTATCCAAGTATTTTCCGAGTAGAGTGTCATCATCTGCTCGTAGTGAAATATGTGCTCATTTGGATCTAAGTCACCTTTGAAGCTTTTAAAGGCCGGTAGGTGGAATTTTTTCAGTAAGCGACAATCAAGAACTTAATTTCAAAGTGGACTCTCCTCTCCTTAAATTTGTAAGTTGGATCGGGTTTTGATTTAATTACCAACAACTTAAATTTGTATTCTTGCACCTTTAACAATCTTTACGTCTTTGAATCTATAAATTTTTATACTAAGTCAACTGTGACGGCTGATTCTGATTAAGAAATTACGTGCCTCAGCATCTGCATATACTGATTTGCTAATGAGCTGTAATTTCTGAATTGTTGTCTCATGTCTCTTATTTGGTGACTTGGTAACTGATTAGATAGAGATGATTAGACTAGTAATGGCCGCATATTGAGGTGAAGATTTGATTTTTATGGTTGTGCATTCTGAGGTGCTTGAAGCATAGGTTATTGCATAACCGGTGTTATATGGAACTGAGCTTGAGGTGATGTTAAATGATTGACCTTCTCAGCAAAAGAACTGATTGAACTTAAGAAATCTTGGAACATGTCATCAGATATTTGTACCACATGTGTGGTGTTAGGAGTTAGAGGCCTTGGGTAACCTTATGCTCTGTTCAGGTGTTATAAATGTCCCTATTAGAACAGCTTGTGGTTATCCACCTGCCATCAGTGTTGAAGATGTGATGATAGGTGGGGCAGTTCTTTTAGCTGATACTTCAGGTTCAGGTGTTGAAGTACTTCCAAATGGTGTTTGCACATGTGGGATGGGCACCTATGGTATTAATACATTATGTTGGCGTTCCATACTTGGTGTTATTAGTGTTAATCGCGACAGTGAGGTTACACCTAGACGAGGTAGTAACCTTTTTTAATGCATTTTTCAGCTTAACAATATCAGAAATGTCGTATAAGTATTTGTGAATGAAAACATGGTCAAGATTGAAATCGTTGACCAGATCAGATCTTTTAAAGACCATCTCATTAAGCTTTGGTGGTTAAATATTAAATATTATTGATTAACAACTTGATTATCGCTAATTAGATATTGGTTAACCGTTACGCAATAAATATATCCTTATGAAGACTTATCTAGGAAAGCTTGCAAAGTAGCTTGAAGACTTATTCAGGAACCAAATCTCCTTTGAGGGTAAAACCACCCGATAAATGCTCTTGGATTTGGAGATATCTTTGCGAAGGTATGGAGCTAATAAACCAATATAGTATCTGGGAAGTTGGTAGATAAGCATAAATATCTGGGATGATAACTGGATACCAGGTCTAGGTGGTAAATTATCTCATTATTGTAATGCTTCAAACAACTCTCTAACACTTGTGGATGATCTGATAGATCATGCCAGTAAAAGTGGAATTCTTCTCTTACCAATACTGCCTTTCCTGCTGATGTGGCGACAAAAAACTGTAGATATATCGGTTTTTAGACAATCTTAGCTCTCAAAAATATGATAAACTAAGATGGAGCTTGACAAAATCTGGAGATTTTATGTATGATAAACTGGATGAGGTAGGTAATAACTTCGAGCTTATCTCTAAATGAAACTTTCTGGAAATCCTTATGGAAACTGGACATTCCCAAAGAATAAAATTGTTCTTCTGGAAATGCTTAGCATTATCCACCGACTCTAAACTCTACGGGAAAATAAAAAACATCAATCCTTCCCGTACTATGTGTGGGGAGGAAGTAGAAACTATAAAACATCTACTCTTTCACTGCCCATGTAAAGGTTGTCTGTAAGTTAGGACCCAACCAATTTGTTTTTAGTTTGATTCTTCATTCAAACTAATAGATATGTGTAGGGATTGGATGTAAAACCCAAGTAAGAAAAAAATTATAGAAATGGTTTTAACTAAGATGAGGTTCATGTGGAAACAAAGATATAACAGAGTTTTTCAGAAAATGAAGAGACGTGTCCATTACTAGTCTAAGAAATTACCATCAAAGAAAGACTCTCAGCCTTCAGCAAAGAAGTCCAACACTCCATGGACAACACCAGAAAGACATTATCTTAAAATTAATGTGGATGCAATATGGATCTCTGAATATTTACCATGTAGTTTTGCACTAATTCTTAGAGATGATGCAAGTCGATTTGAAAAGGGAAGAGTAGGTCATCCACAAGCACGGACCCACAAAAAGCACAAGTTGTAGGGATTCTTCAAGCTGCAACTTGGGCCAATCAGAAAAAACATCATCAATATCAGCATAAACGGTTACCATCAAAGCTTATTCAACTGTCTCAACGAAAAACACTCTGAAATCTCATGGCGTAGCAGAACTCTTTTGCAAGAAGCAGTTAAAGTGGCAAAGTCTTGCCAAAGTATTTTTGGTTTTCTTTTCTGTGCCTAGAACTGGAAATTCGGTGGCAGACTCTTTAGCCAAATGTGCAAAAACTTCTACTGTAAACTGGGAAGACTCTTTAGCGAACTATGCAAAAACTTCTATTGTAGACCGGGAAGATACTCCTTCCTTATGTATTTATCACAAACTCTCGGTAGATAAAATACACTTCTTTTATGTTTCTGCAAACAAAATGTGTTAGAATCAATTAGTAGAAAAAACACTTGTCAACATCTGATTTGCCCCCATGCCTCTATCAAAAAAAAAAAACCGTCAAAATTTATCCAAATATATGCGCATACATCGTACAAATAAAATTACTAGATCAGTTAGCAATGAATGCATCATTATATCACCATGTTGAACACTATACAAGTACTAAAAGCATTTAGGTTTCAAGTCAATGTCTAGAAACTTCCACAACTCCATAATGTTACAAATATCACTTGAGAACTCAAATAATTGATGGTTCTGTTAGTTGGGTTTTAGCAAAAAACTACATGCCACCACAAAGACAGAAGAATAAGATATAAAGGACCCTTCTCCTCCGCGTTGTTGATTGAGCACCCAACCACAAGAGTAACAATTTTCCAATTTGCAGACCCAAATGCAAAGTAGAGTCTCTCTAGCTAGATGCTGCCGTTGGCTAAGGTCCTGTATCATCGTCGAGGTGCTTCTGAGCATAGACTTAATCTTAACTTGAATTTTTGCTTTTGGGAATTCTCTTTAGTATCAGAATTATCAACATTGACAAAAAAATGTGTTTCTGGCAAGCATTAAACCTGCATCAATATCTGTAAGAAGGTAGACAAAAGATAAAATCAATTATCAATTTATCTAGGAGAACAGAGCATACATCAATATTAAACTATAATCAGTATATGACGACTGAATAGTTTGATAATTCATACAGATATTAAACTCAGCGACAGAACAAAAACCCTTTACTTTGAAACTAAGGAGCATTTGTAAAGTTAACAATGCAAAGAGGCAGTTCCTAAATTACTAGATCAAACTATAAAACTCTGAAACTTGAACGTACAAAGAAGATCTCTTACCGTCTTACGATATTGATAAAAGTCAGTCAGTCAACCGCTTGAAGAAACTACTGTCATGCAAACTCAAAACATAAAACCCTACAATCTTGTACAGGAAAAACATAAAACTTGTAACATTTATGGTTGATAACAGTTTAAATCTGCATTCAACATAAGCATTTATAGAGTTTGTTTTAAGAAAGAACAAAAATAATCGAATACGATATTGGTATTTTTCATACGCCATTATTTGGTCGAGATGAAGCCGGTGAAAGCTCGATAGTATAAAGAGGGGAAAGCAATAGAAAACACCTATGATTCTACACCAATTCCAGCTAACAAGAAAGGAGGTGCAACGCCCAAAAGACTGCTCCACTCGACAAAATTGAAACTGCAATATAATTTGTGTATTTCCTACTAATCTATCTAATCAGTAATAAAAATTGGACAGGTGGGTATTGCATCTGGAGTTTCTAGCATTACACAGTTACAAGAAACTAAGTCGGGATTCGTGCACTTCAAACAGCAGTGTACTTAATTATAGAACACTGGACATCATTAATATCTTCGAACAGCGGCAGGTACACGTTTCATGTTTTCTAGTTGATAAGTGACGGGTTCCACATCCATCAGCAACTAATCTGGTCACAAACTTTTGTCTACCTACCTTATCTTTGACGTATGTCCTTACTACAATTTCACACATTAACTTCCTGACTCTACTAAATCCTCTAAATGCAACTCCGGAAATCACTTTTGTTTACCAATGCCGGATTTAATTAGAAGTGCGGAATCAAACAGCTTAGATAGCATATGGAAAAAGGAGTAATGTAAGACAAGGAAACAAGTAACTAATATAAAAACCTGAGCTGGCAGATTGGCACCTAAGCAAGTTGGCTGCTTCATTCTGCTAGTGGAGCTTGGTCAGAAGATTGACCACTGATTGCCAAGGAGCCAGAAGCGCATTACCCATCTGGATTGCAATTGGTATATCATGTTTAAGCAACATAATACTGTTAAGATAACTGCAGCTGTACCAACTTCATAGATTGCTTACCTAAAGGTTTGGCCACTGTCATCTGGAAATTACTCAGAACTTGAAAGAAAAAGTTGACAACTTGACATACCCAGGGAAAACCTGCATTTCCGGAAAACATTTCCATGCCGTATGACTAAATAAAAAACTCTTACACCCTTTATGGTACTTGCAAGAGTAAAACGGCAGTGAATCAATAAATCAAACAGCGATATTGTGTTGCTTTATAATCTGCAGAAACTGACCAACAGCTTAGAATGCTTTCAATCAAAAACCGAAACAATAAAAGGATAGTAGGATTTTGTAACCTCTTCTGAATTAAGTACAGCCAAAATGTCGATTATCAGGAGAGAGAAGGGTGAAAAGGGGATATTTGAGCTTACCCATTAATGCAAGTACAACAATACTTGAGTCAGAAAAATAAGAACTACAGGCACATAATGGGTGTTTCCAACACCAATAGGGGATATTTGAGCTTACCCATTAATGCTAGTAAGGTTACACACCAATAGTCAGTGTTTCCAACACTCCCTCACTGAAACAGACCTGTAATTGCCATTGCCTCCAGATAAGCACTGCACACTTAAAGTTTGTTTTTAAGCTCTACCCAATTTTTTGGCGTCGCTGCCGGGGAATGATAACGAAAATGCCCCTAGTTAGCAATTCCGATAACATTCCACGGCAGGGCGCCAAAAAACTGTGTGTATAACACACCACAATTGCAAGGTTGGTAGTGCAGAACAGTCGATATACAATGACTAATGGTGCCACTAATTAAACAGATTTAATGGTAAATCAATCAATTTCTAACTAAACAAATTTTATGCTAAATATTATTCAGATGGAATTTTTACTAAGTTAACTAAAAACAGAAAATAAACTAATTTAGTGAAAAGGACAGGGTTTTATTATTCTTCGACAATCAATTCAAAACAAACACGAAAGAAATAACCAATTTCATGTCTCGGAAACTTTCCTGTCAACTGATGAAGCCTCCACCCTTTTCTTGTTTATTTGCTGCTTAATTTTTGAGAGTAAAAGTCATAGCAAACAAAATCAAGGACGATTATAATGATTGTGAATATGGAGGAGACCTTGATTATCATAAGAGAGATCTCTTCTTCTCTTTCTTAGGGTTTGTGGAGTAAATAGATGCTATATACCAAAGCTGGAGTTACGGGTTACGGGTCATCGATATGGTCGATCTTTCCACGGTCTGGTAAGAATTACACAACAGAAAATAAGGGACCCAGGCCCAACATAAACATGATTTCCCGCTTTTCTGTATCGAACCAGCGAAACCCTTTGAAATTTCAAATCAGTGGATGAAAGAGGCGAAAGTGATTCCGATAGAGAAGAAGATGAATCAACCTTCTAATGTTGTAAAATACCGATTCTTCCTTACTGTTATCTCTCAATCGCTGAAGCTGAAAGTTCTCTAAATTCCAATTTCGTTTTGAAGGTCTTGTAATCTGTCTCTAAATCTATCTGTATAATCGTGAATGTCTTCGTCCTCTTTTTAGAGTTTGAAAAGCCTTTTGGGGTTTATGGAACAAAATAAGTCGGCAAGTTTTGTACCACTGTGTTCATAAGACTCTGTGGAGCTTCTTTGGGCTGATACCATTGCATATAGCATATAGGACAAAGAAATCTTAACAGATCCATAAATGGTATCAGTCACCCCAAAATTGGTATCCCCTTATAACTCATGAAATAAATGGAGCACTCCAAAAAACCAAAAAATGAAAATCAAAACACATCCAAATCTAAAACATCAGTACATGATAACCTCCCAATTATTCAAGTTATAGGGGCTGAAGAAACCATTAGAGGGGCTAATATAATAGGACAAAAAGGGTCATTAGATGGTAATTTCAAAAGCCTCTTATCAAAAAAATAATTGATAATGACAAATTAACCCTTACATAGTTTAGTGTTGATAATCTAGTTTGGTGTTGATAATCAAGTTTCTATCATATTTACTCTAAAACAAAACCAAATTAGTTTTAGAGGGAAAAAAAGTGTAGAGGAGAAAAAAAGAAAAACTTTTGTGATATTTTCGAAACCCTAGGTTTTGATTCACTCAACCAAAATGAGTGATTCAAGTGACAAATTTGAGATAGGTGAATCTTTATATGACCATGTATACCTCTAACTTAGATCCAATTAGCCTTTTGTTGCTCAAAATTATCTAAAATACATAAAAAGATCAAAACTTTTAGATTTTCAGAGAGACTTACGATTGGTGTTTTTCATGTAACCAACCGTAAATGTGAGTTACGGTTCGTAATTGATGAACTACCAACCGTAACTGGTTGAATTTGGGGGAAATCCAATCGTAAAACCAGCTACGGTTGGTGTTAGTCTCCTCTATATGAACTGTAATTTAGTTACGGTTGATTTGTTCGTAACCTTCATTCCAACTGTAACCAATTACGGGTTGTAAATAGAGTATTGAGACCAACCGTAACTAGTTTACGATTGGTATATCAACTAAAATTTTGAACCGTAAAATGCTTTTTGAGAACAAAGTTCAGGGAAATTCTACGGTTGGTAATAGTGGTAAAACTACAAACCGTAACTAAATTATGGTTAACAGGTATTAGCCGTAGAATTTCTGTGAGACATGCAGGAAAATTTACGGTTCGTAATGGTGGTGTCGACACCAACCGTAAGTGAAGTTACGATTGCAAATACAAATCGTAACTGGACATTCTTTCTTAGATTTTCTCATCTACGGTTCGTAGTTCATCACTTACAAACCGTAACCGCTTAAAAAACTAAAATTACGGTTGGTAATTGAACTATAACCAACCGTAACACACATGAACCCTAATTTTGAACTTCAATTTTCATCTCCAACACTAATTTGCAATTGAAATATAAATTTTCTAACCTAAATCGAACACAAAATAAACAAAACCCTAAGTGGGTTTCTCAAAACATATCTCATATAAGTCATTCCCGTTAATTTGTCCGATGGATTAGGGCTTTGAAATTGTTTTTCTTCAACTATTGGAGGATGTGGTTGATTATAATCACTACAATCATTGAAGTAATGCTGAGCTCCTTTGGCTCATGGAGAATAGAAGATGAAAGAAGAAGAAAGAAAACATATTTTCAATTTAGCTTTGATTTAGGTTAAAAAGTGGGGAGGGTAATCTAGACAATTTACAATACCATTTGGACACCTCATAACCAACTAGATTGACATTATTATCATGGTTCAGCCCCTCTAATGATTCCTTCAGCCCCTATAACAGGTTACTATTCAAAACCATATCTAAACTTACCCCATGAATATATCAGTACCCATGTACCAATTGTAGATCATCACCTTAACATTGTTTATTATATCTTGCAGATTCTTATACTTTCCGTTAAAGCATCTTGAGTTTCTCTCCGTCCACATAGCCCACCATATTGCAAAAGGAATTATATCCGAAATCTTCCTCCTTATATTATATTAGTATTTGATCCCTTCTCTATGTGGAGTTAGTTTATAGTTTTATGTTTCTTGTGTGTAAAATTGCCTTCTCTTTGACAAAGTGTGAAACTAATGGCGAGGAGGGGTAAATCAAATACAAAAAGAATAAGCGAGTCATCCCACTTACGGGCAAGAGGCGTGTGTGTCAATGTTTGAGTAAAGTGTCACACAACTTATACTTAAAACTTGGCAGTGGCGGAACCAGAAATGTTAAAAAAAAAACTCACGTTTCCAGATAACTTATTTCCTAGGGCTAACCCGCAACCTACCACAGCTGACCTGCCTAGGGCTAGGGTTGGGGTTTTAGGCTTGATCATGAACAGTACTAGGGTTAGGGCTGACCCTAACCCGACCAAGGGTTGGCATGCTAGGGTCGGGTTGACCCTAGCTTGACCTGTTTGACAGCTCTAGGCGAGGAGAACAACTGGCTAAGGACCTAGTGTTATTTGCACAACATGCAGTGTCGCAAGTGTGTGATATTATACTTTGTAGTAAGTGTATCCATTTGTTTGTAATTTTAAAATATCTTATTAGGGAAAGTGTGCATTTAACATTTTCTGTTTTCTGCACTTGATGTGTTAAAGTCATATGTGTGATGTATCTCACAATTGTTTCTTTAGCACTTAACTCGACTAGATATATTCTCTGTGGTTGTAGTTTACCCTCAACTCTGTATTTAAGTACGTACTTCTTTTTTTTAACTCGGTCAATAAAATTCATTAAAAAAGCAAAATAATTTACAAGCAGATTAGGCCATGCCTATCCAACTAGCCACAGTGGCCACCTATAAAGGCAAAGCCTAATTAAAACGGAAATACACCTTGTCAGGCCATTCAACATCCTGAATGAACGCTGACCTACTCTCATAAAATTCAAAAATATCCTCAGCCAACAAACAAGCTTGCTTGGCCAAGGCATCTGCAGTGAAATTTGCTTCTCTATAACTATGTATATAGCGTAAAAGGCACGTGCCATCCTCCACTTCTGAGCCAACTCCCATGGAAGTTCCCCTTTTTGCAAAGCTTGTATGCAGCTCATCGAATCTGATCTAATGCAAATCTTCGAAATATTCCATCTTTTAACCAACATTAGGACATAAATAATCGCGTAAACTTCAACATAATAATTTGTATTTAAGTACGTACGCAAGTGCACTGCGGAGGGGTAAACTTTTAGCTACCAAATTGTCCCTTCCCTCCAACACCCATTTTCCTAGTCTTTCTTGGAGATATCACTCTTTACTTATTCCATGAATATATGTTCCTTTTCAACATTAGTACTAATACACAGCTCCTAATTTGGTTGCAGTCCATAGGGACGATTCGAATCATCTGGCCTATTCATTGAGGAAAGAACCCCAATCTGAGAAGAAGCGGAAGAAAACTGCTGAGGAAGATAAAATTCCCTTCGGGATACTTCATATATCGTGATCTGAATCCTTTATCTTTGTCTTCTTTTAGCAGCAGTACCATGGACAGTTGCATACCCTATCTGGAGAAAACGCTCCTCTCATGTTGAGGAAGCAAACGTGCCTTAAACTCAGTATATATGTGTCATTCATAGGTAGCCATATCCCATGTACGGTATCTAGAGTACTAGTATTGTCATCCCGTTACTCTTCAACTTTGTGATGCCGTTGATCCTCTTTAAATCATATATTGGGTGAAGAGTTTGTTAATTATTTTATTAATTACTACCTCCGTTTCAAAAAGATAGGTTTGTTTTATGTGTAACTTGTACATGAAACAAGCCTATCTTTCTGAAACTGGGGGAGTAATAATTATCTTTGTCAATTGGTCATGTGAAGGGATAAAGTATGCCTGCCACCAAGGTTTACTTATCTAAGAAACTTTACTTTTTCACGATTCTCTCTCACTTTCTTTTTTCCTTGGTAAAGAGTTTTTATATCAGTACGTACCATACTTGCATTATTGTGTAGTGGTTGGCTTCGCATTGAAGGTTGTTTGTTTTATTGCAAGTGTTGTCGCTATCTCCGTCTAGGAAAGAATATGGGTCCCATTAATACATGATGACACTTGTTTTGAATTATTGACTTTTCCTATATGAATTTGATAAAGACTAGTGACTACCAGAATAAAATAAAATAAAATTTAGGGTGGGTTTGGTATTGCTTTTCGTTACATGGCTAATTCATGGCTATCACTTGAAGATAAAAACGGGTTATTTTGAAGTAAACTTGTAAACCCCTTAACCAACTATTTTCCTTGTTAATTAATCGTTTTAGGTGTTAATTAATTGTGATAGATGTGAAATCAACTAATGTTGATCGAACTTGAAAACATCAAACAAATGAGAATTGTTGATTTTTTTTAAATCACCAACCCATAATCGATGGATGTTCATGCACTCGTAGACCGATTCTGGGTTGGTGTTCTGCATTCACAAAAAAAAAACAAGAACCGATTGATGTATGTACATATAAAAGACGATTCTAGTAATGGGTTGCTGAATAATCTAATATAAACAGATTATTGTATTTTCATAAAGAAAAATTCCGTTCATACTCATTCATTTCAAATCAGCCTAACTCACTTTTGTAAGCATCACAGATGCACTTAGCACGTGCAACCAACCTTTGAACCCGTATGCGATCATAGTGGACGGGTTATAGTCTCGTGAGGGTTTACATAGAGATCTACCCATAAAATCTACACAGAAACCTCTAAAACTCTCAATCTTCATCGACAAAATCTCCGCCCGGTGCATTGAACGACATATAGTCCGGGTTGAACTCCGAAATTTTGGACTTTATGAATCTAATAATCTAATATAAACAGATTATTGTATTTTCATAAAGAAAAATCCCGTTCATACTCATTCATTTAGAATTAGCCTAACTCACTTTTGTAAGCATCACAGATGCACTTAGCACGTGCAACCAGCCTTTGAACCAGTATGCGATCATAGTAGACGGGTTATAGTCTCGTGAGGGTTTAATAAAAATATATACAAAAATATTACAAAGGGTGCGAGAGTTACTGGGACTCAGGATTCCACCGAATTCAAAACATAAGGTTCAATTATTAATTCTTTGACAATTTTAGCTCAAGAAAAACATGGACCCTATTTTTGCCAAGGTAGATTCTCAAAACATTGATTGTAAATCCTAAGCATGATGTATCAAAACACATAAGCTAAGCATACATCATCAAATTAAATGACAACCAATTAATTCAAATCATAATTTCAATTAAAATTAATGCAAAAGTCTTAAAAAGAATTAATAAAATTACCCCAAGTATGATATCCGCCTTCCTCCATCATCCCAGTGTTGGGGTTTAGCTCCTCATATTAGAAATATGCTCAAAAGTTGATTTCATTGATCAAATAAGGTGTTTTTCTTAAGAAGGATGAGCTGTAGTTACAGAAAGCTTTTTGCAAGGGAAGCAATGGTCGCTGAAAGTTTAAAGCGATTACGGTTAGAAACGATAACAACTTCCTGTAGTTGAATATAAGACTGCTTATGCGACGGTTCGGTGTGGGTCGAAGTTCTTCGTGTACTTCGCGACTGTTCAGTGTGGGTCAATGTTCTTCGTGTTCTTCAGGCCTGGCAGTAGCAGAAACAGCAGCAGCGGCGGCGGCCTGTGAATCTCTGATTCTCGCCTCCTCAAGCCTTCTCAGCCCCCCAAACTCTCGCCAACCCTTCTATATGACCCAACCAACCTATTTATATCAAAAAGACCGATTAAATCTCTCCAAAATCTTCCGAAATCTCTTTCTTTCTCTTCACGGCAAAGTTGCGGCAATTTCTTGTTTTAGAATTTCCACGCGTATCTGAGCTTTCCTTTTGATTCTAAACTCTTCCTTAGATAGATATCAAGCTTTGGGAA